>CM050654.1:24180721-24375721 GCA_027574665.1 Rhynochetos jubatus
GTGCAAGGCCCGTCCCCTCCTAGCATGACTTGTTGGGCCAGTGTGAAGGAGCTGTGGGACCACAGATGGCCCCATTAGCCTCCGCCCAGAGTAGGCACTTGATTGAGTTCCCAAACTGTCAACCTCATTTTGCTCGGCGCTTGCTGGGGCATGTGACATGGACTGTATCAGGTCGTATGTGTCAGAGTGGGAGTTATGTAGAGGTGTGAGGGTCTGTGCAATTCCTCCCGGCAGGGCAGCAGGTGCCTTCTCTCTGACCCCACTCTGCTCGCTGGAGTGGGGCCAGCGCCTGCTCCTTGGACTTGTTTTGGCCGAGGGGAGCTGCGCTGCGCTCTTCTGTACTCTGCCAGTGATGGCAGAGCAGGGACAACTGCTAAATCTGAGACTCACAGGCAGGGCAAGGTGGGTGGAGCACTTCAGTTGATTGCAATGGAAGGCAATCTTGTGTTAATGACTGCAACACGTGTTAAAAAAACCCTGAAAGTTTCAATTGGAAGTGTGCATGCCAAAAGCATGTAGCTGTAAAGAAAACATTTTTTAGTTTTTATTGGTGTCAGTATGTCTTACTAAAATAAGAAAATTAATATACATCTGGTGGGTTTTCTCTGTTTGCAGACATAAGAAACTAATGGGAAGTTAATAACCTAAATAAGAGTAAAAATCATAAAATCATAAAATCAAGCTATTTTCAGCCTCCAACTCTCTTGGGGCTATTTTAAACACTCGTGTGAAGCAGCAGACCTATGTCTCATATGGGATTATTTATACTACTCTATCAACATAACTCATTTCAACTCAGTCTGGTTACTGCAGAAATTTCCTGGAGTAACCAAAAATATAT
Organism: Rhynochetos jubatus; assembly: GCA_027574665.1. Lineage (NCBI taxonomy): Eukaryota > Metazoa > Chordata > Aves > Eurypygiformes > Rhynochetidae > Rhynochetos > Rhynochetos jubatus. The sequence goes on from CM050654.1 coordinate 24,181,563, forward strand.
CTTGGACTTTACTTTTTAGGTATAACGGGTTCGTTACATTATCCAAACTCACTTATAAATGCACACCTCTGCATTCCAGTTAATACTTATCTTTTACCTTTACAAAATTAATTAATCTTCAAAGCAAGAATTATCCCTATAATAAAGCTATATTTTCTTCTTTAGTTTCTGGTTATATATGCAGAAATTAATACACACACTATTTGTGATTCTTCAGTATAGAGTTACAAATATAGATTCCTTTTCAAAGAAACAATTCACCTGCATTTATTTCACATAATTTATATTCACCAAACTTACAATCTAAGTGTTTCTTTTTTGGTTTATTTTATTTTGCCTTCATAAAAATTTTATTCATTATGTTGACTACAGCTCCACAAACCCAATAGTAAACAATGAATTAATAAAATAAGGGGAAATAACTCCTGCTTATGTATGCCAAGCTAAATAATGTGATCTTTTCTAATTCTTTTTTATTTTTAGAGACAATTTTTTTTAAAATTAAATAAAACACTTGGCACTTTGCTTCTTATAATTAAACAGTCAACACTGTATTATACTTGGAGATTGACGTACTTGTGCCTGCAAACAGAACAGATTAATGTAATGTTTTGCTACCTTTGACCTTGTATCCTTGAGTCTCTTGATTCTGTGTCACCAAACATAGTACTGTAATAGAGTTGAGCTCTAGCTAATAGTGTGTGCTATTCTGACTGTCATGCTCCATCATTGTAACTTACTGCATGAGGTCCCCAAAGTAGCCTCAAACACAGAGACGCAAAGTCACATCAACAAAACCTAAAAGTAAGCAGAAAAGAACTTAAAATGGAAATTCTTCATTCAGTTCATGCAAGACCAATCTGGCTGTGACTGCTGGTTATTCCGAAAACTCCAGCGGAGGAACATTTAAACAGACATGTTGCTAAAAATCCACTGGCAAAAGTAATTCAGAAAACGTAGCCGAACTCCTAATTTTACTCATTATGTCGTTACGATTTCAGAATAGGGAGGTCACAATGCTGTTTCTTTATATGTTGTCTTGAAATACTGGCTGTAATGCCTGGCAGAGTACTTTGAAATGCAGTATTTTCCATTGGCTGGTGCTTTTCCCCTAAGGGTAAGCAGGCTGAAAGTCTCATACAGTGGTTGAAGCCTCCTCAGGTCCATTGCTGATCCTGAGGGTCTCCCATGCTACAGACGGGGCAATGGGTGCCAAACGGAGGAACTCCAGCTTGGTGAGAAGGCAGTTTTCCCAGCTGAGAAGCAGGAAATACCAAAGCTCTACAAACTTGATTGGAAAGGAGTCCTTGTTCCTGGTTGGGGCAGCTCAGTGATTCTTTAAAAGCTGCAAACAACAGCTACCAAATGACTCCAGGGTTGCTCCCAGTCCTTCCTGCTGAAGCTGGTCTCCTTTGTATGAAACAGCCCTGATTAAGACACCATTTGAGAGAAGAAATGTGATTGACTCCATGCTCTTTTTGTGATGGCACTCAGTTGGAAAGGGACCTGAGGTTAAGGTTTTCTAGTCAATACCTGTCATACCTTGATGTACATAGATGAACACCTATTTTGTGATTTTTGTTACCTTAGATGTGAAACAGATGATGACTAACTTAATCATGTTTAGATAATGGTCATATAAGCTGTGAGCTCTTGGGTTTGCAAGTGACAGAAATGAAGTTGACATCTGACAAAGGCAGGTAAGGAGGCATGCAAGCTTCTCCTTGTGAACCTCCTCCTGTGTACCTCTGTTATCGTCTCTGAAAAATGGAATTAGGTCTAAGAAATGCTTTAATATTTGTTAAGACCTTGAAAATTCTGAAGACAATGCATAAAAAAACCTTCAAAATAAGGCATTTGCCTGATACTAAATCGGTCACTAAATGAACGAGTGTTCAGTAACATTGGTATTCGTGCACTGTTGTCTTACAGTGTCATATAGAAAGGGAATGTATGACTTTGCTTTTATGGCAAATGCTTTTAAGTCTAACTCTTTTAATAGCCTGGGACTAGCTTTCTGAATTTCCAGTTGTGATTGAATTCTCCAAAGCTATTATTGCTCGAAACAAAAAGAAATTAGAGTTCTCAGTGACCATATACTGTGCTGTGCAGTCATGTAAAACATAAAAAAATAGATAACTCTTTCATGGTGAAAGGAAAAACAAAAAATGTTTGAGATCAAGGGGCCTCTTCAGATTCATTGCAGGATTCTGAACTTTAATCACAAAACTTGTTATTAAGCAGACACTTCATCTTTGTTGGTGGCTGCCTTCAGCTTTGTTTGCAAGCTTTCCTTTTTCATACTTGAACCATCATTGTAAAAAGCAGGTGTGAATAGTGGTGCTGTGGGACATTATTCCGTGTCTCCTGCTGCCTTGCCATGGTATGGGCATTGTTCCCAACAGCATGCTAAACTTGACAGAGGTTGGCTGACTTCACTGTGTCAGCATACCTGCGGAGCGGTGGCCAGAAGAGCATTTTTCTTGGTTTACGTCTTTGGGATGGCTAACCCGGTGGAGACGCTCTGTTGATGTGTATTTATGCCTACACTATGGGTCGTATCATCATATCTAAAACGGTCTTAATTCTGCAGGGCAGACCGGATCTATACTTCTAAGACACGTATTCACGTGTAACTCGGAAAACACATCCTCCTGTCTGCACCATTGCTGAGGTCTGTGCCCCCAGTCTGTTCCCATGTGTAGTCATCTCTGTCTTGAGGCTGGGCATGCTGAATAATGATAATCTGCCTAATGTAGCTTGTGCAAAGTCAGAGAGAGGGTATTGCACTCTGAAAAGATACATCTTCTGATGTGACTGACAGCTCGCTCCAGCACCGCAAATCCCATCTCTACACTGTGAAGGAGGAGCTCGGCTCAGTAGGGCAATCAGAAACCATCTGACCCTCTCTCACTGGGAAGCTAAGCTCAAAAGCCCAGTGGGTCACATTGAGCTTCCTGAGAGGGACCTCAAAATATGCAGACAGCATCTGTGATCATGTTTTGTACATCTCCCCGATGTGCTCTGAGTAGGTTTGATGTGGGTAAAGACTAGAAAATTACTACTATTCTCTCCTCTTTAGTGTGATCCCTGAATATAATTTCATGCACTTTACACTATTATAAATACTAAGTGTAGTATCCAAGACATACACTTGTTTACACATACATCTATACTCAAATGTATTTCTATAAAATCACATCTACGTATTGTATATAGTAGATCTGTGTTAAGTAAATTCTCCATTTATCTTCTCCCTGGATCTTATATTCTTATAATCTTATTTTAACACTAAACCAATAGTTTAGGTTAAATAGCACCCATACAATAAAAGCTAATAAGAACAAGGTCAATAGTTACTTCCATGTCTGACATCTTAAAAATTCTGTTTGTCAGTATGCTAAATGGCTGAATATTTACCTATTAAAATATAGTTTTTATTTCCCCTATTTGGAAGCAGCTGGTTAGGATTCCGATTCCTTATTTCCTTTCCCAGATACAACCAGAATGATAATACAATTTTGTAATTTTTTTAATTTTTTTTTAATTTTGTAGCTGCACTGAACTTGTGTACTCTACTGTTGAAACAGTACATTTACCTACTTTCAGTTCTCATGTTATTTCTTAGAAGGAGAGATATATATATACTGGATATAAAAAACTTATAGCTATGATGGCTATTATCAGCAGTATCAAACTGAGCAAGAAAATGGAAGCGCTGGACCTGTGTGTTTAAATGTAATTACAAATTATTTGATCGTGATTATTGTGATAGCAATTTGTTTCTTCTTAATTTAGTTTCTTGATGAGTTGCTTCACTAAAATGATGAATGTTTTCATTAACTAATCACAAAACTTCAATTTGCATCTGGATACTGGTAACTGATTTGCTAAATTGAAGTTTTTGCTTCAGAATTACAAAAATATGTTTCTACGCTGTTTGAATAAAATGTCTGGGATCTTCCATATTAATCTCTCCCTGTATGAAAGATGGCAATGTCCATTCTCATTTGTGAGTGACATTGTTTTATCAGGTGAAGTTTTTGTGTTCTTACAAACTTCAGAAGAATTTATTTTCAGTACATCAGGTGGAGCTTGTTCAAAGTGTCAAAAATACCACTCTCTCACTAGCATTGTGCAGATGACAGATTATTTCTAACAGTTTCTATTGGTGAAGGGGCTAAACTGTCAGCTGAAGAAAAGGGATTACATCAGCATTCAGAAGAAAAAAATGCTCTATTCCTCCTAACTCTATAGTCTATGTTCAATCAACCTATAGTTAATGGAAGCCCTCCAGTGCTAAGCAATAAACAAACACAGTTGGGCAAATAGTCCAAAATCAAATCTAGTATATGAGGTGGACAATACATAGTTAGTTCCATTACAGAACCCTCCCCTGGGAACTGGAGTGGCTTCTGAGCTGGTCTCATTACGCACCAGCACCATCTGTAGCCAGCCTGAACCTTATTTGGGAATATATAAAGTACACGGAAAAAATAGAGTAGGAATCAAGAGCCAGAGAATCCTATTTCAAGTTTAAATTTTGCTTGTGAAAGATCATTTGGTTTTAGACTCAGCAAACAGTAGGCCCTCATCACTCACAATGAGCTGTGCATGTAGCAGGGATTACTTCAGATCAGAGAGATTGAAGGTAATTGCTACTTTCCACAGGGAGATATCTGGTACTAGTGTGGTTTGAGAGATACAGTAAAGCACTATAAGCTGAAACGCGCCATCCTGAAGCAAACTAGAGCCACCTCTCATTGTTTCTCCTTTCCTGCTTTCATTTAAAAGTGAATAGTAAATTAAAAGGAATACATAGAAACAGGAAGAAATACTTTAGCATATGGATTAAGAAGGATAAAACATCTCCCACCCTCTAGATTAATATGTATGATACATGTTATATAGATGCTACATATTTGTGCTGATTTTGGCTGAGATACAGTTAATTTTCTTCACAGTAGATGATATGAGGCTGCGTTTTGGATTTGTGGTGAGAAGAATGTTGATAACAGACTGATGGTTTAGTTGTTGATAAGCAATGTTAACATTAAGCCAAGGACTTTTTTGGTTTCTCATACTGCACCTGTATTCCCAGTGTTTTCTCTACAAGAAGCTGTGAGACACAGCCAGGACAGCTGACCAAATCTGACCAAAGGGATATTCCATGCTGTAAGATGTCGTGCTCAGTGTACATGTTGAGGAGAGTGGGCTGGTGAGGGATAGCTGCTCAGGGACTGAATGGGTGTCAGTTGGCAGGTGGTGAGCGGTTGTATAATTTTTTGGGTTGGTGAGGTTTTTGGGTTTTCCTTTTTGTTATATATTATAATCCTTTTTTGTAGTCGTAGTGTTTTTCATTACATGTCATCATTATTATTATTTGTAGTAGCATTATTATTTCCTTTGTTTTCAATTGTTAAACTTTTCTTATGTCAAGCCATGAGTTTTCTTACCTTTTTCCTGTGATTCTCTCCCCCACCCCACTGGGGCAGAGGAGGGGTGAACTAGCAGCTGTGTGGTGCTTAGTTGCTGACTGGCGTTAAACCATGACAATATTTTTCTAGTAAAAGTCAAATGTTTTGAGATAACTGTATGTATGTATTATTATAATATATGGATCATATGGGTGTTAGAATCCAGGTATAAGAACATTAGAGATCACAGTCTCTTTAAGATTCGTATTACATATGAGAGAATAAAATAAAAAACCCAAGGGTTCTCTGCCCTACAGAACTAGAGCTGAACTAAGAGCCCAAATTTATCTGTTAGTGACTTCAGTAGAATTACTCCCAGGAGATTAATTTATCCTGGGATGCACAGAGATTGCTGATGGCTGACAGCTACATTAGCTCCCTTTCTCCATTCGGTGGTTGTTCACGATAAGAGAGAAACATCTTAATATAGTATAAAGAGTTTCTTGGTGTGAGTTGGTGAAAGTGAATGCTATGGGTCACCCCGAACAAACACTACATTGGTTCAATATAGGATTATTCTGCACAGTTTACACAAATAATTTAGAAACATTTTAGTGAGTTTTATAACAAATATCTTTAAGAGTATTTACGTATACCTTTTTTGTAAAACCTACAAACTTAGAAAATCTGGATCATATTCTTAGCTGGGCCGGACAGATCTTTAAGCTAGGCATGCATCCTTGATGATAGTAGATTAGTTTCTGTGTTTTAGTGTCTTGTACAGTAACGGTCTCCAGAGCCACTTCACTGCCACTGCAAGGTCACGCTTGCTCTTTGTCAGCCTTGAATGATGTCCAGCAAACTTGCTACTAGTCAACATCAAGGCTGACAGTGCAGACAAAGGCGTGAAGGATACCAGTGCATTTCACCCACATTCAGGAGTATCAAGTACCCTTGCACTTTTAATAATTCCCTGCATATCTTCTCTTAATTTGCCATTACGGTCCAATAGGAACTACATCAACACTTGCACTCTTTTCTCAACAACATTAGGTTCTGCTCCAGCATAGCTGAAGATTTTTCCAAGAATTTTACAAGACAGATGCAAAGAAAATGACCTTTTTGTGAAGGTTGTTTCTAAAACAGTAAAAACCATCATTCACAGGATTGGTTTTGCCATATTCCTGGTTGTCTTCACTTCTTTTCAGTTCTGACCTTGGTAGTTCAAAATGGGTGATATCATAGAAACTGAAAGAATGACCAAGGAGACCCAGATAAATTTTGGTAATACTGAATCTTATCTGTGACCATGTGTGAGTGCCAGAAACTAAAGATCTATTTTGTCATCTTACTCATGCTTTAGTACATTTATGGCATCTTCCCATTAAATGGATTGGTTATAATCAGTGGATGCAAATTCATTTTATTGATCACTTTGTGAAATAAAGGATTTTATTTTTCTTAAAGAAAATATAATAGCCAAACTGCTAGTAAAATATTGGAGACACTTCAGAATTTGCCTCAAGATCTTGGCACCTATGAAGAATATGTACAGTTTTTGCTATTAGGATACCATTTGCTGTTTAAAATATTCTTACCTTCAAGGAGCTAGTTATAAAACTGACTGATTATCGATTGTTGTGTCAGTAAAAATTGCAGGTTACGGATTAACCAGTGAAATTCTTCTGAAAAAACTTACCATTAACTGTTTCATGAACAAGTACATTTCATTTCTAACTCCACCTATATAATTTCCAAGTAATTGAAAGATAACATATGCATGATAACAGATTTAAACACTTATAACAGCAGTTGTCAATTTCAACAAAAAATCCTGATATTTTTGGTGCAATTCTTCAGAATTTGTACACCTTACTCCACTGTTAGTTAAGATTATAAAGCTTAAATTAAATATGAAATTAGTATTGTAAAAATGTGTATCTATTGCAAAGTTGTCAATTACATAATTGTGCATACTTCAGTTTTATCACCTGAATTTATTTACAAAAATAGGGTGTATAGAGCCAAATACACAGTCATATATATCTAGAGACAACCTCATACTTACAGCATGAGGAACTGTATTTTGGTAAAGGGTGAGTGGAAAATATTTAAAGGTCATAGCAGACAAGCAATTAAACATGAGATCCCGATAGATACTGTGGCAATGGAGGGTAGTGTAATCTTTGGGTATTATAAATGAGTGTAGTATGTCAGAATGCTGTATCTACTTTTGCTGTTCATTTTTTATAAAGGTGTTGAAAATTGGAAAAGGTTCAAGAAAGGGCTACAGAAATTATTTGGGTGATGGAGAAAATGTCTTCTATTGCAAGACTTTGAGCTTATCAAAAGAAGAATCTGTGTTGAAAGTGTATACATAATTCACAAAGTGAAAAGGACTCACCAGTCTGTCAGAGGAAGGCACCTCAAGAACTGGTGTTCAGAAGCAGCCAGGTAAATTCAGATTAGGAATGAGGCATGCATTTCTATTGCTGATGGTGATTAACCGCTGCAACCAACTCCAAAGCAAAATGGTAGATCCTCCTTCTCTTGATTCCTTACAAAGATCTGGATGACTTTTTGTTGTTCGCCACCGTACAGAGGGCTGTGTAGGCATAGCTGGGTGAAATTAGATAACTTGTATTATGCAGGATGTCATTGATGTCTTCTGACATAGCAAATGTCAAATAAAACCGTGAGGATATGCAAAGAGCTGATGGTGAATGTGGAGTTGGGACAGAACACCTTCCCTGAAAATACCCTGTTAGCAGCTCCCCCTTCCATCTCACAGCATCTCCGGATAGCTTCCTCTGAACAGCAATAGCCCATGAATGGCAGATGATCTGAAGACAAGCAGTATCCTGTAGAATCCACTTTGCAAAATGTTCATATGCATTGCAAATAATATAAATATTGGCTTTAGTAGCAGGGTTTTCCTATTTAATAAGACATCAGTGCAGATGGATCCTGGTCAAAAGGTTTTGGACTGACTCCTTGAGAAATTTCAAGTTGCCTGGTTTTGCCTTTGCCTGGTAGGAAGTAGTTTCAAAGGGGATATGCTAAACAAGAGCCATCTGGAAAACTAATTCAGGCTTCTTCAATGTTTTGGTATTATCCATCACAAAATAGATAATTTTTCCAGAACTCCTTTCAGCAAGTAATGCAGAGCAGTATTACAGGAACCTTCTTATTAAATGTGTGATACTACGGGAATCTTTAGTATACATAAGCTAACAGCTTTGTGGTACAACCATTCTGTTAAGAAACAGGAAAAAAACCCAGTAATATTCATGTTTGTAGCTTAAGTTCTGGTTTTTATGTCTTTGAAAAGAGGTTTTATTGTAAAATGTAAAATTATCAGATGAGTTAATAAGTAAATCATGAGTAGTTATCTTTATGTAGTTAACATTAATAAACATCAAAATAATTTAAACTGTTGGTGACTACGGCAAGCAGTCTGTTCTTCACTGTAAATAGTCCCAAAATTATGGATAAATGTTTCATTTCTCCAAATACACCAAGAATAGTCCTTGGCAATCACTGAGTATTGAAGTTTTGCAAGCAGTTGGTTTTAGCTGATTGTGAAGGTGTTTAATACCTTCTGCAGTGCTAACACATTTCTTGGTCATCTCACAAACTGGTTTCACAGGGGTTACATTTGTTCGGGACTCCCTTATATCCTTGGTGAGTCCAGCTGATGCTTTTGCAACACTCCACACACAGTAACTAAGGTTCCTTTCAGAATCAGGCTTACAAAAGCCTAATCTTCAATTTGGCCCGGCTAGATCTTTCTTTTGTATAAACTTCCTTGTTTGTCCAGACTTTGAATTTTTCTGAAATGTGAGTTATATACAGCATACGATTGTGATCTCAGTCATTAGGAAGACTGAGGATAGGAAGACCTCATTCTCCTTTACAGTAAAAAAAATAAACTCAGAAATAGCTGAGTTATTGAACATATTTGAAACTTAATTAATGATCAATGTCTAAAATGACTGCAATCGAGTACTTACCCCATCAAACCACTGTTCCTCTCCATCACCCACTTAACTGACCCTGCAGTTTGGCCTCCTCTATTTATCTGCTCTGTCTGGACAGGGCCATAGAACTTGAAGAGCTATGCTAAAGCTGCCGAGCTGCTGTAATCTTTGTTATATGAATAAGTCTCTAAGGAGAAACAAATACATCTGACTGAGGAGGCAGCTATGCAGACAAATTTAAAAGGGACAGGACTGTGTGAATGCGTAAGGTTCAAATGTGTTTTTCTAGAGGTAGTGGATGAAATACTTTCATGAAAATGCTGTTGACCTGCTGCTATATCAGCAGCTTTCCCCTGCTTCAAACTGAAGAAGTTTCTATTGAGAGGTTTTGTGCTACTAAAACAAAATTATGTAATATTATGAAATATTAATGTGTAATAGTGCATTTCCAGTATATATTATGAACCATTAACAAATTAAAGGAAAATAGTCAATTTAAAGTAGGGCTTGTGACACATTTCCTTTTGGTTTATTTGCTTGTTTATTTTCTTCTGTGGAAAGTTGTTGATTCATAGTTCAGCCAGTCACCAACTTAATCTGCAACGGTCTATTCTGCAATGCATCTCTGTGTATGTGAATGTCTGTATGTTCAAAAGCACTTAAAGACATTCTCATTTTCTCACTGTCGGATAGGCAAACAATGTTTGGTTATATGTAATAGTGCCATTTGTTTCTTTCAGGAAAACAACAGTTATTGATCAACGGTGAGTGCAGGACTGTTCCGTCTTCAAAACCTACCCTGGTATGCCATGTTTGTCCTAATCTAGTACAGGGCGAGAAAAAAAAGAGTAAGAGTCTATTTTCCACATTTCTTTTTTTCTGCTTGCTATCGTTTAAAAAGCAGCTTTGAACCTTGTTCATGGCTTTCCCAGATTTTGCTGTTAGCTGCCAAGTCCCTGTCAGATTGAAATTGAAACGGCAGAAAAAAGATTTTCAACATACTTTTTCTGCAATTTTTTTCTGTCTTTCACCTCTAATGAAATGACCTTTAACTGCCCCCTCATCCTACACTAAGCAGTGCTGAGTTTTATACCCTAAATTTCAACGACTTTATTAAATTAGCTACTAAATGGATATTTAAGAATGAAAACAAAAGTAATTTAAAAAGTGTATATGAAGCTTTGCAATGATTGTATTTAGATGCATTCCTGAACTTTTTACTTCAAAGACAAAGATCTCTGCACTGGAGAAGCCTTGCTTCTTACTCAGTGCTCATCCAAATATACAGAATATTTTATTACAAGAGATCATTGTAAAGCTAGCCTCATTTAGATTTACTGTATTTACATATATATCTAGTTATCAGTTCATGCTTTAAATCTGTAGTCATTTGCCATTAAATAATTGCCTTGTTATCGAAAAAAAAACGAATTGGCTTAGCTACTTCAATTCAGTGTTAGGCTCTTACATCCTAATGGAGTATATATACAAATTGCTTATTGAAATACACAGTATGAGAAAGTCAGACTTACTAGCTCACTCTATTTTTATACCTTATTCAACGTTCAACACTTTAGTCTTGATGAAATGTGCTTCAGTCCCTTGTTGCACCATCTAATGTGCCAGTATTTCTTGCTACATTAATTTTTCCTCTGTATGGTCTTTAATGGAAAAGATGCTCACCAGCATAAATATCTCTAAAGCTAACAGTAAAAAAAAATACTTAAATAAATAACAGATGCACAAGGGAACCATGGGATAAGTATACAGGAAGCACAGAGTCATAATCACACGTCTGAACTACTTGACCCATTATCGGCATGTAGCAAAATACACACTAGTAATTATGTGGGTATCCCCATGCCCACATGTTTCTGAACTAGGTCAACCTATCTCTAACACTGTAAATATTTGTAAAGAAACTATGAGTTTGGAGATATTGCATCTGCTAAATTGCAGTATGACCTATGAGACACATGTATGTAAGAACCTATACACACGTAACACACGTGATTTTATGTGACTGTGATGCTTATCAAAAGAAGATTTAATAGGCCTGGTTGGAGCTACCAGACATTGCATAATTAGATACCCCAATTTTGCCCATCAAACTCCACCAATGTATCACAACCCTGACTCCTCATGCCACTGGTATTCCAGCCTGGGACATTTCTTAAAAAAAATGTCAACAAATTTAATGGTGGTGTTTTTCACATCCATAAAAGTGTAAAAGCTTACAGGGTGTGATAACAACCTTTTATTTTCTTTTTCTAGTTGTAAGTTAAATCAGGGCCTTTATCTTAGTTTAGATATGAAAAACAGAATATCATGTAAGCCTGGTAAATGGTTTTCCTCAGTATCTTTCCCTAGATAGCTTTTAATTAAAAAAAAAAAAAAAAGTAGAACATGTGAAGTGATGGTGTAAGAATTTATAGAGGAACTAAAAGAAAGTCTCACTCATAGCTTTGTTTTGATATACCACTTAGCTGATAAATCTCACACTGAGTCCCTACATTTTTTTTGATGTTGCATTTGAAAGGTTTTCCTTGTTCACTGGATATTGCTCTCCATAGTTTTAGTAATCCTTTACAAGGTGTTTTACTTTTTCATATTATGAAATGTCTTTATATTAAGCTCCAGAAAGCAATAATGAAAGTATAAATGGTGTTTGGTACAGCGAATGACTCCTTGGATTGCCAAATACAATTGCTTGGCAGAAATCAGGCCATGAAGATTAATGTTTTCATGTTTTCAATGAACAAGGGTAAAATTGTTTTTATATTTCAGTCCATATTTTTGTTTGTTCTGCAGACAATGCGGTGCCGCTAATGGGTCAATTACTATTAATGTGTACACAATACTTTGGAGACTAAATATTATAGAACAGCTTTTGAAGTTTTAGGACAACAGGAAGAACTGAGATGAGGAAACCACCTATCTCATCCTTTTCTCATTACTTTTGAGAATTAGGCTCTTACTCCTGTTTTTCTGCTCTGAAGATTTTTTTCAGGTGCACTTCAAAAAATCAGCAGGTATAAAAAAATAAGAATATGTGTAAAAATAGAAGTGAAAACACCTCTTTTTCATGGTGCTGGGGAGGTGCGCACAAACGTTATGCCAGTAAATGATCAGAAAAAAATAGCTGGATGATACAATTGGAGTTTACTTTCATGAGGCTGTCTGCATAGTTGGGCTGCCCCAAGAACAGTTCCAGGAAAAATTGTAACTGCCTGCTTCATTCTGGTGAGAAATTACAGACATTTTGAATTCAGTACATTTTTTACATCTCCCTCTGTATCTTGATCATTTACCAAATTTTGCTGTGTTCTAGGCCCAAAATTATTATACATGATGGAGGCTAAGAATGGGGAAATTATAAGGAGGAATGTACACATGCAGGGTGGGAAGTTGGTGTTCTGGCTGGAGAAAGCTTCCTGGCCTCATAAAAATGATCATCCTGAGTGTTTGCGGTAGAGATGGATGTTGGATCTGAGCATAAGCTTTGAGCTGAGCCTAGCATTTACCTACAGCGGTAAAACATCCATTAGTTGGATTCTGTACATCTTCAAGCAAGGACAGACAGTACCTCTTGCTAAACCATTGGATAATTTTTGGTCCTTTATGTGCCTTCAGAGATGTTCTCAGAAGCAGCAATGCCAATGGCCAGAAGCTGCAGCAGATATAGATACTTCCCTTTCTTTTTGCTTTTCTTTGTCTCATTTCAATGTTTTTGTCTTTGGAGATTTTCTTTGCTTACCATATACTAACAAACACTTCTTAAGAAGGAAAACAGTAAGTTAAAGTTTTGCTTAGACAAATGCATATAGCAAAACCTTTCTCAGGATATAACTACAGGGAGCCAAGATACATAGAACTATAGATAGAGTGTAAGAAATGGGAATCAGGGCACTGTACGTCAGTTTCTTCCTATGTCATTAACTCACAGGGAGTATTCTTAAAATGTACAAAACATTACTTCTGCTTCCATATGTGTGTAAATGGTCTTGCTGATCATTGGCTACCTCTGTGAAGTGGTGTGAATACAGCTAATTACAAACTAATAACTAACTAATGGTGATATGTTTTTGAAGAATCCCAGTATAATTTAAATATGCTTCTTTAAATCATATATTAATATCCATAGGGTTCATAAGGCTAAACAGACATTTCAATAAACCACTAGCCACTTATTATTTACTGTTCTAAAGTACAGTTTCAATGAGTGGCTTAATGTAGTATTCCTAAAATCTGTACTCAGATGACTTACGTGTTAACATCCATTCGGAACCCATACTTGGTGACACATAAAGAATATGAAGTGATAGTCCTTCAGCTAGGAAAACTGACAAAAATCAGGTGCAAACCAGTTTCAGCTTAACTGACAAAAACTTTCTATCTTGAAAACGATTAAAAAATAAAAAGCATTTTAGCAGCTTTTTGAACCCTAATGTGGTGCTGTAGAACTGCAGCTATTCTACGAGGTGGGCTTCAGACTCACTCCCATAACCGTGGGCCTCAACATTTCCCATCCACCCCTGTCCTTCTCTACAGGGATCTCAGCAGCCTTTGCTGTATTCCCATCTCAGATTGCCTAACTGTCCCTCTTTCCAGCTGTCTTCTTTGGGATTGTCGAGTTGGTCAAACTTTTGTAATTCAAGATGCTACTGTAATAGCTCTTATTGCTTGACATGCATCCGTCACCATGGCCAGAACCAGTAGCACTGGTAACAAAGGTGAGAATTGTATTATTAGTAAAAATGTAAGTAAACGTAAATCCTAATGCACTGTAAGCAAACATAAATCCCAGCCAGAATGCGCTAGTTGCTTTCTCGTAAAGCATCTCAGAAGTTTTCCTGAGATGAAGCACGTTGTTTGGGTGTAACAATTGTAGTGTACAGACTTGAGGCTTGATTCCCAAGCCTGAAGGCACAGCTGTGTTTCACATATAATGCCTAAAAGATTATGGCATTATAAAATTTCTCAAAACAGAGGTTGAAATTAAAGAGACTTTTTATGGCTTTAGGTGGGAATTTTCTAGCTGTTTTATCACAGTAGTCCTTCTGTAGTAAGATGTCAGTTCAGCTGGTAATTGAACTTGCTATTCCTTCAAGACTGGTTTGCTTTTTCTTTTCCTGTTTTTACTCTTGTACACAGTCTTCTGCCTTGTAATACTTTTTATTTTTCTCAGAAGTGTTGGAAATTGAACTATCTGAACTGTGCAAATGTGGGAATATGATCTAGAAAAATGCTTTTAAAGAATGCCTTTAAATATTACATGGAGATCAAGGAAGTAACTTTTCAGTGTGCTAACCTATTGACAAAAACAACAAGCAATAATTCATTTGTTTCCTTCTCTGTTGCTAAGATCTAAACAGGACCTGTGGTTGGCTGATCGGATAGGGCTTAGGAAGAACCTAATGAGTATTAGTATTTTTTGTATTTTAATAAACCCAGGTTGACTGCTTTGTACTTACTTACTGTGGCAAAGAGTTATAGGGGTACCTGTCCTTCCTTCCTCATCTCACTCAAAAAGGAATTAACAATTAATAGAATGTGATGATTTTTTATGTTTACCTTACTTTGTTATATTTTAATTTCAACTATTTAAATTTTATTATTCAACTAAACTGATAGTATATGTATCTTTTCATTGTGAAGGCCAAATGGGAAAGCATGAGGTATTTTAAAATATATTTAACGTGTAATTTTACTGCCTTGGACTAAACTCATAAAATACCTTAACTCCTAGACAGATGAGCCTCCCTTTAGCACCACCTAATTACAATTACCCTAGGAATACCATTGGGAGTATTCAATGTCTAGGTAGTGAGTTAGTTTCCTAAATACTTAGAAGGTAGAGAAAACTAGGACTCGTGCCCCAGTGTAATTTGGCTGAAGGTCAGATTTGTCCTCTGCCAGGAATCTGATTATGGAACTTGAAAGATTTTTGATCTTGGATGTGGTATTTAGACCTTTCCTGTGAAAGTGTTAGCCAGACCATGGCCTCCAGTTCATCCTAAGGAATTGTCTTCATTCGCTTTACATAGAATGTCTTGGACCATGGGGTTTTAAACACTCATTGGTTTGCAGCCAGGCTGAATCACCTTTCTTGGGTGATTTTAATATACTAAAAGACAATTATCTGCTTTGATCAAAACGATTTTTCTCTAGTCTGCCTTCTTGGCAGTACTCTAACAAAATTAAAATATGTCCGGAACTGATTCTTTCCTGAGTCTACCATCTGTGACCAGGGGGCTCTCCTAGTGACGGATGGGAAGTACCTGGAGCTCTGGTAAGCCAAAGAAACAAACACTCTCTCAAGCTGGCCTTCAGGCAGGCTCCTCAGAGCAAGATACATCATTACTTTGGCTGCCTTTGCATTAAATTTCTCCCTTCCCTGCCTGCCTTTGTGTGGGCTCCAGCACCTCACTGACCAAGGTCTTAAACCAGAAGAGTAAGCGCAGTTGTTAAAGGTGTTCACAATAATCTGCATTAACAAGGTAAGTTTTATATCTTATCCAGAGCTTTTATGGCTGCAAAATTGACTGGCTTACAAGAAAGAAAAAGAAAAAGAAGTGTTCACAAGATCTACTTTTTTTAACAAAAACCTTCTGCTGTCAGCAACTCAGAAGTCATCTAGGAACACTGTCAGGACACCTTATCTTGGCACCTCTACTTTAGGCAGAAAGTGCCAGAGCATAAGCAACTGAAAATTAGAGAAATGTGAACAGAATACTTTTAAAATTATCACTTCTAGGAACAGGTAAAATTTAGGGCTAGAACAGGAAGGATTACAGCTTTTCTGAATGTATGCCCTTTGGAAACTCAAGCTATTATTTTCTAAAGGTTAACGTATTTTTGACATACAACAGTTGCTTCATTCAGTAGCTTGCCCTACAGTGGCAAAGTCTAGATTTGGATGATCTGTTTCTGGAATTTTAAGGTCAAACTGGTCTTTCAAAATCTGAAGGGAAGGTACCCACGAATATACCATCCAAGGAAAGCTCTAGCCAAATATGTTGTGCAAATGGCCAGGCAACCTAGGTGTGTTTTCAACTGAGTGACTCTTCTCTGTGCTAAGTCAAAACACATGACCTTCTGTAGGTCTCCCTAACTACAGACCTCGTTCATTTCTGAAACCTGGGGGACATGAAAATTACATTGCTGATTTAGTTACTTGCCCTGATGTAGACAAACAAAAAAACTCCACCCTGCAACCCAACCCAAACCAAAATAACTCCGGAGTGTTCCTACGTAAATATTGGTTATTCTAGAAAGCACTGCATAACAAAAATATTGGCAGATTTAAATAAAGACAAGCAATACTCTGCATGGGTAACTATTGTTTAAGCATATGAAAATCTATGTCATATGCATGAATTCCTAGAGAATTTATTTTGAGCAGTGTTCTGAAAATGTTGCTTGTTTAGTATGAGTGCCACAAGGAAACAAGCAATTATTGGAAAAGCTGAGATACAGTGAATGAATGGAACCTTTTAATAAAACTTCTTATTGATGTAGATGGTTTTATTCTAATTTTTTTTTTCAAATGCTAAAATCAGCTTTTCTTTAAAGATAATATAAAACATTGCTTCCTAATGAGTTGTCAGCCATAGTTTTATGTACACTGTAATATGCTTCCTAATATTCCACAATTTCTGGCCATGCCTGGATATATTGAAGTGCCCTTAGCTTTGCCTCAGGCCCTTAGTACCTCCAGCTGTTATATTATTGGCTGATTTACTGGGAAAATAAAGAGTAGAAACACATAAATGAACATTTTTGTTGCTACCTAATCAGCAGAAAGAGATTATTTTCTCTCTCTGAAGCAGCAGATACTCCTTTTATAAATATGAAACATTTACAGTCAGCAGCAGTCTTATGAGCTGACAATGTACTGTAGTCTGAATCTTTTCAGAATTACATTTAAAATACAGTAGTAACATAATTATTAAAATGAATTTGTGTCTTAAAGAACCAAAATTAAATTCCATAACTACAGTGCAAATTATTTAGGTGAATTAAACTTGGTTGTCTCCCCCTCTTCAGTATTTAATTGCAGCAAATTTGTGCTGGGTCCAGGATGTGTGCAAAAAAAAAAAAAAAAAAAGAGCGAGCTCATGACATCCTTCCATATCAAAATGTTTTGGTAATCATTCTGTTTAAATAGTAACATTTTATTTTTTTAAGCACTTAGATTCTTGATCTGAATCCATATTCATGGAGGTCTGCTGTAATCCACTTTACCACTTAATGTTGCAATTCAAATGTTCAGTAAGAAGCAAAGCCCTCCAGAATAAAGCATGAATATTACCGTGTGGGGCTGTAAAGAGAAGACTATTAGAATATATCACCAACACACTAGGGGACCATTTAGTGCACTGCTCTAAATACATCATTTAATTACAATGGAGACATTACTTCATGTTTCTACTGATGTAAGTATTATTAGAATTCATGATATTCGCAGGCTACTGTGGGCCATTACATTGGCCATAAGCTATTCCATAAGATTTACTACTAAAGGCCCGCAAGGGTATTTGAGCATTCATGGATTCTGTGGCAGTAGGCTTTTATCTAAGACACATAAGTGAGGGACAACCGAGTTATTATCTCTAAGAAACATAGCTTAATATTTTGGATTCTAAAGGTTAAGGTACCATAAATCCTGAATTACTCTGAGATATCACATAAAAAGACATTTTTATTTTATTTTACTCTACTCTGCCTCTTAAAATATTTTATGATGGCAGTTTCTAGAGTTGTACCATGTTGTTTACATTCAGTCCCTGGATGCATCAAAACCACTGACACAGCATTTCCTTTAAACTGCTGTAATGGAGGCAAAACAGATGCAGGGGATATTCCTCCCATTTCTGCGCTCTCGCACGCGGCGTTCCCGGTGTGATTAGTCTGTCACCCTGATTTGATGAGCGTCACTGCAGAATTCCCTATCCTCTGGAGAGCCTTGTTAGTGAACTAGTGGACAGTGTCTGGCAGGTCTTGCTGGAGACAGTAAGACCACTGCGCACAAGGAAAAGCAAATACAGTTTTCGACATCTTGAAGCAGAGAGCTTGAAACTTTCAGAGATTAAACACTCTTCTGCTGAAGCTGATAATGTAAAAAGAAGTGCGACGTTTTCTCCTCTAGATGATCTACAGACATTGAGCAGTGCATGATGCTAGCTGGGTGTTCAAATATGTTTCAATTACGACAGTAAACAAGCAGCCTGCATTTAACGCCCCTCCTCCAAAATAATTCAGACTTCCTACATTATCATTAGGAGTCGTTATCTTGTCGCTTTATGTACATAAACACAGCTGTACCACATCTCATGCAGATATCTCATCGTGTTTTACGAAGAAGGACGGGTCAGTTTTCCAGCTGTACCACCGCAAGCGTCAGTGACGCAATGTGGAGCTGCCAGTCCGGCCAGCTCCCTGCACCCGGGACAGGTGGGCGTCCTCACACTGTGACCGTGTGGCTGCTGCTCTGGTAAGGAGGGCTGAGCGTGGCGCTACCTTTCCTGGCAAGGCGCGCAGCGTACGTGGACAGGCCTGTGACGTGCAGGTGCAGACAGCAAGCAGCAGTTCTTTGGTACTAACCCAGAAAGTTTGCACCGTTAGGCAGTCTGCTTGGTTTCCTGACTGGATATTGACCTTCATTGATTTACGTGGATAATACTGGGTGAATTGTCCTTGACTAGTTTCTCTAACGTTGGGCAAGGCCCAAGAACGTTTTCTGTAACAATCATAACAACCCATGCACAAATTATCTTAGAGTTCAAGGTAAGTTAAAATTGTTTTAGGAAAGCTAGAAAATCAAAGAGAGAGCTGCTTGTAAATTCTCCAGGATGAGAATTATCCTTCCTCCCCTTGCCCCACTTTTTTTGCCCTTCTAAATTCTGCTTTTATCTCAGGCCCATTGATTGCCAGAGCTTAAGAAGCTACAGTTTTGTAGCTATCAGGAGGGCTGATGAGAGTTTTCCCTCCATAAGACGAAGAGGCACAGGAAGATTGGTGGTGTGTAGCATGTACTTAAATGTTAAATAAACAATGAGCTTGGGTTTGTTTCTTTTTTATGAAAATATAAAGTTGAAGCTTTAAAATTGTTTTGTGTTAGCTTTACTTAGTGCAAACTAAGTCATCCCACCTTAGTTTACCCTGTGTGTTTTGATGGCTATTTTAAAAAAATATAGAGCTGTGTTTGGCCAAAGAATCATTTTAGATCCAGAGAGGTGGTTCTACTTTTTATGAACAGCTTCCAATCTGAAGTCATATCTGAGCATATCTGTGAAGCCAGAGACTTCACAGAAGTGTGTATTTTTTCTCGGGCTGCTCTAGAACCGATGCAGGGTTTGGGAGTGGTGGGCTGCCTGCATCATGCCAGAAGTATGTGAAGTGCCATAGAGCAATTGCTTGGGTTGCCTTTTGTTCCAGTAGTTGAGTCCGCTGAGGACTGAAATTGATTTTCCTTATGTTAGCATGTGAAGGCTCTGCCCCTTGACCCGCTGCCGGCGAGCGTGCAGGGCACAGAAAGGCTGCAGCTTTGCAGAAGTAAGCAGCACTACGCCTCTTATCACGGCACATTCTTCTTCCGAAATTGTTCTCTCCCCTGTGCTTTTCCTTTCTACCCTATTCTGCTCTTTGCATTGATGCTGGATTGTCCCATAAATATTTTGTATGCCTGAAACAATATTTTTTTTCTTGCAATAGCATAATATTTTTAAAAAGTAGCAGAAGTGGTTGATCTGTATTCATGAACCAGATAATACTGTTGAGTGCAGTCAAGCACACTGCCAGCAATTGGTAGTATGGGCCATCTACTCGACACCATTATTTCCATGCAGCTTAATCCCATATAAAACATCCTGCTCATATGTCATTTTTGCCAATGGTGATGCAATGATATTTAAAACTGGGGAAAGTGAACGGGGACTACAATTGTAAAAACAAGCTCAGTGATGACCTATTCGTACTCTTGGATAGCAAGACCACTGCTCACACTATAAATAAGTTCATCAAGTGATGCAATAATATTTTGCTAGATGAGCCAGTTGTTTCAGTCCTCTTTTCTCAAAAATGTCAGATGTTGGTAATTCCTTCTCTCCTCAGTTTTGGTGCAGTAGTTAACTCTTCCACTGCTTCTTAGCTGCTGCTGGCCAGGAGACTAAATGCCACAGAAATGATGTTGTCACAGCTGTGTTTAACCCAGTTCTTCAAAATCACATTGGCTTGTTGGGGTTTTTGAATCTGAGTTTGTTGTATTCTGTATGTTTATGGGGTTTTTTTTAATTTGAAATTCCACAAAACATACGACTACATCTAGACTGGAATATTAAAACATACTGCTGGCTTTTTACCTGTTAGGAAGAAAAAAGGGAGAATGTGTTAAGTCAGGAAGCATAAGCCATGTTTCAATGTCTGCTCTCAGTAGGTGGCACTCTTTCCTCTGAGTATGTGCTGAGTTAAAATCTCAGCAAGTCTGTTCCCAAGGTTCACGTTTTAAATCGGAAGCGAGAGAGATCTGTCAGTTTGTGGTTGCTGAAGGCTCATAGCACTTTTTGCAAGAGATGTGGCATTGGTTTTCTGTGTCCTTGTAATTTTTTGTACTCTTGTAATTACAATCTGTGTATCTGTGTTTTCTCTGTAGTTTCAGGAAAATTTGTTGCTCATATTATTCCCCACCATCACACATAAAAAAAGAATTGATATGATACATGTCCACTTGGAATGACTGACAAGGTCTTTGCCAGAGATAGTGGCATGTCATTAAGCAGTGAAGTTATTTTCTAATCTTCTACAGACTGTAAAATTTTTTTTGTCTTCTGATAGGCTTAGAGACACTCTACAAATAGAAGATTTCACTTATTTAACTGTTTTTATTTTTTAACAGTGATATAATAAAGGTGTGTTTTCCCCTTTTGGAGATTTAAATGGATCTGTTTAATTTAAAAGGACTTTTTAAATTAAAATAAAGAACAATAGTGTATGTCCATATATATTGATAATAATTTGAACATTTTTCTTTGTTGTGCAGTGTAGAGGGTTGCCATTGCCATTCTTATTCAGAACTATTCACAGGGAGAGAAATAATATTGTAGACCAGAAGCAAGAAAAATAGGGGGAGACAGAGAGAGAGAAAAAAAGAATGCAAGAACATTGTGCCACCTCTTAATGCATCTTAAACAGCAATAAAATGTTTTTCAGTAGACGGTGTCATGTGGACTTTATATGTCATCTCTTGCACAAATGCAGTTTTACGTTAGAGTAATATGAGCTCCACCCCCGTATGTGGCAGGAGATGAAGGTATTTGCAGAATTAAGAGCTCAGTGATGTAAAAAGC
Organism: Rhynochetos jubatus; assembly: GCA_027574665.1. NCBI lineage: Eukaryota > Metazoa > Chordata > Aves > Eurypygiformes > Rhynochetidae > Rhynochetos > Rhynochetos jubatus. The sequence goes on from CM050654.1 coordinate 24,203,307, forward strand.
TTCAGGTTATACAGGAGTATTGCGCTCCAAGAGGCCCACCTTTCAGATTGTAAAGGTAGTCAGAATAGTTATGGGAACTGGATATTTTTTAATTTATTAAAGATGCAACAACTTGGCTGTATTTGTGTTGTAATACCTCTGTTAATTTTCCCCATCGGCTAAGCGACAAAAGAAGAAAGTGTGTTGGGGTAGTTAAGATTCCTCAGAGGTGAGGAGAAGGCACACAGTCAAAATCCCTGCCCCATCCCTGGCTGTCTTCAAGGCCAGGCTGCATGAGGCTTTGAGCAACCTGGTCTAGTGGAAGGTGTCCCTGCCCGTGGAAGGTGTCCCTGCCCATGGCAGGGGGGTTGGAACTAGATGGTCTTTAAGGTCCCTTCCAACCCAAACCATTCTATGATTCTAAGAAAATAAAGGTCTTTACTGGGGGTGGGAAAATGAGTAAGACCTCATTGAAGCAAATCAGCATTCTGGAAAGAGAGACCAGCAACCATTGAGGACCTGGGGTGATAGTTCTTCTCCTTTTGGGGACTACTCTATGGGGACTTCTGGAAAGAAGGCATCTAGGATTTTGTCAAAGCAAGCGTCTTCAACATTTAGAAAAGAATGACAGCGTTGCCTGTCTCTGCCCCATGCTGACTGCTTGTCTACTTCACCCCCTATCCTTTTGTATACAGTGCTTTCACTTTGCATCCTATCCATACAACTGTCTGACCTTTTTGCATCCTTTCTTTGCTACTCTTATCCTGCATTTGGAAGTGTGTCTCCTTCTTCTCCTTCCCCAAAGGATCTTTTGCCATTTGTCACTCTTATTCTTTTCCCTGCTCGTTTGTTCCCCCTGCCATTACTCCCTGTCCTGTCAGTGCAAATCACTGGTGCCCAGTCTCCCTGGCTCATTCCAATGGCATTCTCCAAGACCTTTTCTCAAACGTATTAATGTCACGTGCCTGCACTGAACATGTGAGTTCTCTAAGTTTTCCAAGTAGCCTCTAAAAGGTTGGTATGGAATGAAGCATGTTTTGAAGCGTTTCTTTTTCTGAGCATTTCCATCGTGGGAACCAAGGACCCCTGAAAAAGCTGAACCCTAGGCTCAGCTATCATTGCGAGGACAGCTATGTTAAACCACAGCACGCACCTACCTTTTATTCAGAAGCCAGCTAAGATGCTAACTTGGTAGTACAGATACAATTGTCCAGCGTCGCACTGGGAAGAGAAAGTAGGGATGATTTAAGGGCCTTGATAGATGTGTATGCTTTCTGAGTTGATTTTTTCCATCACATGTGGCTAATTTCCATCATTCTAACCAGAGTAGAAGATACTTCAAAATTTAAATGCAGCCTTTTACCAACTGTGATGTCTTCTGTTTACATGTGTATGCAGTAAATCTGAAAATGTAAAAGGATTAGCTAGCAGAGGCAGCACAGGTAGTACTGGGCTTTTGCAGTACCTCTGTTCATAACATCATGATACAAAAGATACACGCAGTTGTTATAGTATTACTACAACTTGGGAACAGGAGTTGAAGCTTTAGGGAAAGAGAATATTGACCTTGTATCTCTGATGGTGGAAAGTGCAGTTCATCAGAATGCAAGTTTCCACCCCTTCTTCCTCTCTCTCCCTCATTTTGATTTTCTTTAAATTCTTCTCTCTATATGTGTTTCCTATCACATAGTCATAAATAGAGCAGTATCTGCCTCTGTAATCTAATTAAGATTTATAATATATATAATAAAGAACATAGAAAATGCTACTTCACATTACAGTCAAAAATTTTGGCAATGCAAAAGATGTCCAAGAAGTTGTAATTTTGAACTTCCCTATATTTTTCTATAGTCATCATATTCAAAAGAACTATAAACTGTGTAAGCAAGAACGAAAAATCACTGTGTTCAGGGCATTAGTTTTACAGATGATCCACCCTATTGCAGGCAGGTATACCTTTTACATTTGTAGGCAATGCATATTGGGTACCAACATGTATAATATTTATAGATAACCAAAGTGGTACAGCATGACAAAAAGTCATGCAGGATAAGCTGCGTTTCAGGGCAATGCATAAGTTTTATGCACCACTTCAGCCTTGGCCATGGACGGTGTTTTTACATGGAGTGAATTTTTATATGTCATTACCATAAATAGATAATAGAGTTTAATATTAAAAACCCGAAATCCTTAGACAGTGCAAGATGACGTAAGTCTATTAATTGCTAGGTAATTATACCAGTTTAAATCAGCTGAGATTCTTAGAGCCAAATGAAAAAGAGAGAAACAAAAATGCCTCTACAGTTCAAATAGTATCTTAAATTCTGTTAAACATAACATTTTGGGTAGAATTCTGCATCCACTAAACTTAAAAATAGCACTATCATATTTTAATTTCTTTTATTTTTTTTGTGTCTTTGCCACATGCAGTCTTATTTCAAATAGCTGATTCTTGAAGAAACAAAAGTATAAACCACATAATGGGTATTCTATTCCCCATAGAGGAGAGAACTGGCCTTTGGGGGCCAGATAAGACCATACTTTCAAATGAAGCACCAAGCAAAATGTCCACACACATTCTACTGTTTCCTGTTATATAGAACAGTTACCTCTTTTCCTACTGCTAGAGCCCAGCTTATGAACCTACCCTGAGTAAATTAAAGGAAAAAACACTTTCTTCAGATGCCATTCCTCTGTACGCACACATGTCTCCAAGGCTTAAGATCTAACAGTCCTCTAACAACTTGGCCTGGAAAGATGAATAGCTTTTAAAACATCGTGTAGATTGTATTAATTGGGAAGGGAGTAATGGGTTTAGAATAACTGGAACAGTTTTTAAACAGCTTGATTACAAGGATTATCACATACACATTGAATTAGACAAATCCAGGGAAATGAGAATAATTTCTGCCTTTCCTGGGCATGCATTTAAAGTAGAAAAATGTAGAACTAAAAGCAAATAGCACAACCTGTTTTAATCAAAGTAGTCTAGCAAGAAACAATCAATTAAAGAACAGTCTGATTCTCTGTGACATCAATGTATGAAAATCTGTTAGACGCCAGATTGTGTCTCAAGACACATATGATGAACTGAACAAAATGACCTGCTAATAGCTTTTACGGGTAATAAATGCATCATGTTATTGGTAATTCTGCAGATGGTAAATCAAGCTAATATCCAGGCTGAAACAAGCTACTTGTTAAATATACTTCAAAAATGTTCCTCCTTGTTATTCCATAATTGTATCACACAGAAAAATAAGATGATTGCTACTTACATTTAAGCATTTTAAATTAAGATGTGTTTCAACATGCAGACATTTTAATTTTCAAAATCTTTAGAGAAAACATTTTTCTAACTGATCTGAGATTTTGAAGCACAGCATTCATATTTAGATTGGCAGCCCTATATAAACTGTTATATATAAATGTTCTTAGCTTTACTGTTTAACACGTATTTTGAAAGAGATTTCACAATGTCTAATGCTAATCTGAAGCTGCTGTTCTGGATGCAGGACTTTCTGTTATACAGATGTAAGCCATTTCCAAATGTAGAATTTGTGATTTCTAGATTACGAGCTGTTGCAAGAACTGAGTTAATCAACCTGTAGAAAACTTCAGATATATACACATTATATCTAAATTTGGAATATATGATTCTGTTTGTATACCTAAAAAAGACTAATCCTGTAAAGAATGGGATGAATTTATGCACTAAATCCCATATCTATCCAAAGCAGAAGAATTGTCAAAACGTTGGTTCAAAAAATATTGATATTTTATAAAATGGATATCCCTCAAAATCTCACTCAAAAATGGCAAGTGAAAGAAAATAAGCAAACCCAAAAAACTTATTCCATCTCTTCATGCCAAGGATTTTACAGAATTGAGGACTCCATGTTTTTTATATTATTCTCTGTCAGTTTTTAATAATAAAAAAGTAAATCAGTTTTCCAGGTAGCAATTATTTACTGCAGAAAAGCATCTATTAGCAATAATAAATTATATTTTTGTGGCTATCTAATTCAGTATTTATCCACAACAAATTCAAACAGATGTTCAATGCTCAATTATTTTACTATCTGTTAAAAAGTGGTTTTTGCAGACTAATTCATCAGGAAACTAGAAAATTATTGGAAAACATTAATAAAATTTGAAGGCAAGACCATAACATGTTAGGTACTGCAAACGATTCAGGCAACTCAGAGTCACCGGTAGCAAAAAGCAAATATGATGAGGGAACAGAATCAGAAAGATTTGTATTGGGGAATCTTTTGAACACACTGCTTTTCCCCGATTCCTGTGAAAGCATGGTGGCCTTGACCCTACCTCAATGCTTTAGTTCTTCTTCTACATTCCTGCGTCAGATCTAGACACATTAATAACATCTTTTGTTACTTACCACTTACTATATTTGTTCTAGCTCCATCTCCTCTCTCTACTCCACACTTGAGGTAATATGTTTTGATTAAGTTTATAATGCCTCTTCTCAACAATTTAGTATTGCCATCAAACCTTTAGAACTGTTGATAAACGCTAAATAATGATAACAGCATCAAGGTTTTATTTAGAATTTAAAATTAATTTCTTAGAACATTCAAAATCTGTTGTGGTCATTTTCAGTGAACAGTGAAATCAAGTTATCACTGAAGAAGCTGTGGGAGAGAGACTGTTAAATCCGTTTGTGCTATTAGGATACTGCACACCCCTTTCCCACGGTGGGAGGAAGCCTGTGGCTTGGAGGGAAGGAGAGCCAGCAATTAGGGTGTTCTGGCAGCCCCACTGCACGAGTGGTTTCTGGCAAAGAATGAAAAGAAACACTGGTCAGCAATGTAGGCTGAGTTCTGAATCGTGAGGGCCATGCTCCATGTACCTTCGCTTACTCTGAGTGACTCATCGCTCAGCATTCAAATGCAGCAGAAGACTACTTTCAAAGCATGCAGAAGTGTTTGTAGCAGAAATGATTGTATGTTTGTCTGGTTGTAGAAAAGACAAAATATCATTTGAATTTCCTGATTTTGGTGGAATTGTAAATACATATATCCACAGATAAAAGATTGACCAGGATATTAATCAAAGTATCAGGGCTCATTCCCATATCCAATGGTCTTTAATGTTTTTATAAATTATCTGGATGCAGGAGTTGAGTGTACATTAAGTAAGATTGCCAATAATACTAAACTAGGAGGAGCTGTGGACTTCCTCAAGGTTGGAGCGGCCTTGCGGAGAGATCTGGATAGACTAGAGAGCTGGGCAATCACCAACCATATGAAATTTAACAAGAGCACGTGCTGGATCCACCACATGGGATGGGGCAATCCTGTTTATATATACAAATGGGGGGATGAGAGGCTACAGGGTAGCCCAGTGGAAAGAGATCTGGGCATCTGGTTTGATGGCAAGTTGAACACAAGCCAACATTGTGCCCTGCCAGCCAAAGGGCCAACCACATCCTGAGGTGCATCAAGCACAGCAGAGCTAGCCAGTCAAGGGAGGTGATTGCCCCACTCCACGCTGCGCTGGTGTGGCCCTGCCTTGAGTCCTGTGTGCAGTTTTGGGCACCTCAGTATAGGGACATGAAACTATTAGGGTGTGTCCAGAGGAGGGCAGCCAAGACAGCAAAAGGCTTTGAGGGCAAGGCTTACGAGGGGTGGCTGAGGTCACTTGGTTTGTTCAGCTTGGAGAAGGGAAGGCTGAGGGGTGACCTCTTCATGGTCTACAACTTCCTCAAGGGGATAGAGGAGGTGGGGGTGTTGATCTCCTGCTGGTGACCAGCGATAGGAGATGAGGAAATAGAAAGAGGCTGTGTCAGAGTTCAAGGAGGATGTGGACAATGCTCTTAGTCGCATGGTTTAGTTTTAGATAGTCCTGTGAGGAGCAGGGATTTGGACTTGATGATCTTTATTAGGTCCCTTCCAACTTGAAATATTATATGATTCTATGATTCTAAAATCATTTGAGGAAATTGGGACCTTCTTGAACAGGTTACTTTCAAAATATGAATAATTCCTTGTGAGATATTCACATGTCTGTAAGTAGAACATGACTGTGAGAAAACATCCTTTGTTTTTGTATATGCTCTCCTATGACTTATTTTTAAAGGTTTTAGAATGTTTAGATGAAAATATAGCGTATTATTTACTATATGTATGAGACAAGCCAGCACAATAGTATTACAGTTGTATGTCCTTCTAGCCAACTCATCCAAAAGTTGGCTAGAGTGCTGAAGCTGGCTTTAGTTATTTTCTTGGTGAACTGGTAAAAAAATGGAGACATTCCACATGAGTGCCTCTGCCTCTATCCATCCCCCTTCATTCACCATCTGCTTGTTTCAAATGGGCCAACAATTCTACTTTATATTTCCATGGAAACTGTTTTGTATATTAAAATGGGCAATAACTGAATTTAAAATTGTCATGAAAAAGTCAAGAGTTACTGGGATAGTGCTCCCTGTCAGTAATAAAAATTGTATGAGAATTTCTACTTGAGATTCATTTAGTACCAACTGGGAAAGGGGTTTGGCTCTCAGCAAAATAGTCCTTGTTCATAGTCATACCATCATTATCTCTTTGACTTCTGACACAGTGTCCACTCTAAGGTTGTTTTATTATGGTAAATACTAAAAAAAGTCCAGAGCAGGCAGTGTGGTGAAGACAGTGTTTTTCAGCTGAAGTCCTCTTTCCATCATTTTTATTCAGTATAATATAGTAGTTGCCAGAGGCACTGTGCAAACATACAAACTTACTGTTGCTGCCCAAAAGAGCTTAAAAAGCTTAAGAGTATTAACAACTAGCATGGGAAGATCTATCTTTCCATTTTATCTGAAAAAAAATAGAGTAACATCCATGAGGCAGTTTCTACCTCCGACTGAGGTCTGTCAGTTCTCAGACTGGAAAACATATGTAGTGAGAAAAAAACACACAAAACAAAAAGGGGTATCTGAGAGATGACTGGGATGTTGCATGTAGCAGGATTCAGTTCTGACCATATAGCTCACATTTCTCCTCCATTAAGATTGTCACACAAAAGTTTTCTACAAGCACCCATACCTTTAAAAACACCTTCTCCTTCCAGCCACCCACCACTTTAGAAAGGGTAGGTGGCCCTAACAGATGGGGGTTTTTTCCCCCAGGTATCATCTCTCTTCTTTCTTCAAAAACAAACAAAGGAAATATTTTCCTCTTTCTTCTTTTAAATAACTGAAAGATAAATGTTCTGTAGTAATGTGGTCTTTAGGCTCAGCGCCACGCAGCCGCTCACTCACGCCTCCCCTGGTGGGATGGGGAGGAGAAAATATAACAAAAGACTCATGGAGCGAGACAAGGACAGGGAGGGATCACTCACCAGTTGTGGTCACGGGCAAAACAGACTTAACTTGGTGAAAAATGTAACCAATCTGTTTAGTTACCAATCCAATCAGAGCAGGATAATGAGAAATGAAAACAGATCTTAAAAATACTTACCCACCCCCCCCTCCCCTTCTTCCCGGGCTCATCTTTTCTCCCCCCCAGTTTTTCTACCTCCTATGGTCGTCCGTATTCTGGGTACCATGGAAGTTAATAGCTTAGGAACAACCCAAAGAATTTAACTTTAAAGCTTCTTTTTGCTCTCTGAATGATCAGAAGAGGGAAATAATGTGCCGTATATCTTGAGAAATTATATTTTTTATACTAAAATTTATTTAAAATTAAGTATATGATATCAGTTTAAATATTGCTCTAAATTCTAAACTATAATCTCTTGGTAGATATTTAGTGCAAATTGAAAAAGCTTAAATGGCTTAAAAATGTCTTTGAAGCATTATGTGGAAGCAGTTATCATTTATAAATGATGGGACATTAATGGCTTCCTTCTACATTTAGCATGTGAGCTTGAAGATAAAATGGAAGTGTCTCACTCTAGAAATTTACAACATATGTGTGTGCCTACAAGTTTACTTAGTTAAGTATTTATTTTGAGATTCTTTATTCTTCTGTAATACTTTGAAATACAGAACAGTAAGTTTATTATGACAGAAAGTTTGTTATCTAGAATGAAAGCCTTTCCATTTTTGTTTCAGGTTTTATTTTACCGTTGACATACTGGCTAAATTACTGGCTTGTTATTTGCTCTCCTTTCTGACATTGTGTAATCCACCTGGCTTTGGGGAAAAAACAACTTCAGCTCATGAATGAAATAGCCTTAAATTTAAGAGGAAGAGATATCTTATAGGTAAACTATCCCAGTTGAAATCCTGTGGTGTAGGAGCTTAAGTACCTGACTCCCATGCCTGTGTCAAGGATAGCAGAAACAGCTAAAAATAATGTACGGTTGTCTTAGACCTGGAATAAGTCATGATTTTAAATGATTCCATTATGGAGGAGTTATACTATGGGCTATTTTGCTCCTGGCAAGAGTTGTATGGAATAGTTTGTGTTTAATAAAAATGTGGGCAGCAAACTAGATAGGTTTAAAGAGAAATAAAAATAGGTAAGTTTTTCTAGACGAGCATAAGAAAAGTTGCCAGCGTTCTTTTGTGAACAAAAGAATGAGAAGAAAAAAATTTTAAAAAGAGGAAAAGAGAGACACTCCAATCTTGACTGGAAGGTGATAATATCTGTAGATTTCATGGACCAGTACAGCACAAGTCACTGCTCTTGATAAAAGGGAGTTGGTCAAAATATGTGACAACAGCAATTGTAAATCGAGCTCTTCCATATTCCCAATAATATTTATGTTTTCTACTATTTTAAGTAGCGCAATTAGAGGCAAGATGAATCATTCCTGTTTCCCACCTTCGTCTAGCTGAAATGGTCTCTCCACAAGCACAGGCAAACGGAACAGCAGAACTTAGCAAGCAAGTTAATTTTAATACAAATTCCTAGCCAATCCCCAGAGGCTCACCAGTACATGTCATGTAAGGAGGTTTAGAACATGGCCCAAGGAAGGGGTTTGGGTGTTTTCCCCTCCCCTTATGCTTGAGGTTATTTTGCTAGGAAATGTATCTTTCAGTGTACTGTAATTGAAACTACTCTCATACTCTATGTCTGGCCCTTCTAATAAGAACAAAGTGTTACCTTGTAGAACTGGCAAACTGATTTTGCCCTGCCCCCCATAATTCAGAATTTGCAGTGCCCATAGATATGCAAAACCAACTGTCCTACTCCCCAGGCTTAAAAAATGAAAGAGTCTTTTCCTGCCACTTTTACTTTCTGTTGTTGCACATAGCTAACAATGGTCTGATGACAAAGAAAAATAGAGAAATTAAATATTTTCCTTTCTAGTGTGCTTGTATGCTGACTCTTTGCCTTTGACAGCATTTTTAAGCAAGTCAGTTTTGCCTCTCTATGTTGCCTTTTTCCTTTAACACCACCAACAAAAAATCATTTGGAAACAGACATTGTCAAGCTCTTTAGAGCGGTTTTAGAAAACACTCACAGAAACCAAATCCCATCCTACACTGAACCTCTCTTTTAAGCCAAAGCTGAACATTGTTCTCTACCAATAACCCATATTCCCAAATAAACCCGTTCCTGCCAGCTCTTGCTGCTTTATCGTACGTCTTGCAGTATTTAATGCTGTACTTGAAGCACTAGCTGCTGGACACAAGTGATAACAAGGGAGTCTCACCTTTCATTTAAAAATGTGCATGTTTCTAGCTTTCATAGCTGTGGAGAACAGCTTGGAAACATCATATAAGAGTAACTGAAAATTCAGAAAAAAGAGAAAAAAATCATTTTGTGCAAATCTTCTGATTATTTAGCATTCGGATTGGCAATATGGTAAAACTGAAATTGCAATGAATAAATAAAGACAAGTCAGTTTAGAGCCTCTGTTTACCAGGAAGATGAAAACACCCAAATAAAAGCATACAGGTTAGTGTGCAGACAACCAGCAGGGCCAAGATATTTTTTCAACTCTATTACAGATTATCCTTTTTTGGCAGTCAGGAGTCCCAGGATTATTACAAGTGTGTACTGATAAGACATAAAATTGTTGTCTGATTGCTAACATTGATGCAAAACCACTTACACTATTCTAAATCTCCTTTCCCATCTAGCAATTAATGCTGTGCAGTAGAAGATATTGGGTAGTTCTTCCAATGGAAAAGAGCTTTGCCAACATTGTGTAGTGGCCTACTGTTCTTAATCACACCACAAAGCATCCTGTTTCTCCCAAGCTAAAAACTGAACAAGATTATTAGTGCTTAGGTAAGCTTAATTAGGCTGCAGCACTAATGCTAACTTCCATCTTTGAATAATTTGAACCCTTTATGCTAATTCAGAAAACCATGAAATTACCGCAGTAAAACAGCTCCACGTGTACCTTACTAGTGAGATGCATTTAAGAAAGTGCTATCTAAACTATGAAGCAATTAGACTGTTTGTTTATTTATTTATTTTTATTTGAAACTGAAGCAATTTGATCAATAATAACTCATCTTCTTCCAAGGGGAAAAGAGGAGAATTACGATAACTCATATGTCTTTGGAAGAGCTTTACCTGCTGTGATAAGCCTATTTGACTACATGGCTGCAAGAACCGTGACTTTTTGACATCAATTCCCATAAGGATATCTTTTCCAAAGATTCGGTTTTCTTTACAATTTAATTCAGTTGCCCTGTAGTAGAGTTCCTGATGTCTGGATATTGCCTCTGAAGCTTTCTGTCTCATGGCCCAGGTTTTCTTCCCCATATGACCATCATCCAGCCTGATAGGACACTGCTAATGCTGGTTGGTGAATTATAATTCTGCTGAGAAAAGCAACAGAACGATATGACTAAAGTTCATTGACATTTTTTGACTTTTAAAAAGTGGAAAAAAAACCCGAATGAGAACACTTCAGTAAAATTCTCCTGAAAACAATTAAATCCTATTTTAATAATACATGCAAGTGCTAGATTCTAGACATATGAATAGGTTGGATAGTCTCCAGTCCTTTTCAGACAATGCTGAGTTCAGAATCACTGGTAGGGAGACCTTGGTGCATTGTCCCTTCTTTTGTAGGTAATTACTCTTTTTTTCCCTGGTAGTATATATGAGAGATCTCCAGTATAAGCACACACTTCACAGTTTAAGCTTTAATGTTCCATTAATCTCTAAAAGTCAGATTTATTTAGGCTGAGAAATATATCCCAAAAATAACACTGAAATCAGTGAATCAAAAATACAACTATCATATATATATTTTGTATGTCTCTCATGGGTTGAGGAACTACAGATATCTCAGGCTGAGCCAAGGACCTCTATCTGTTCTACTTTCTGATGCTGAAGAATTTCCCATCTGTGACCAGGTAGGATGAAATCAGCTGAAATTGAAGTCAGTGGGAATACCTCATAGCATAATATATTACTTGACATGAGTCATGGTGGCAGAATACACCCTATGGGAATTGCACAGCTAAAGATTGGCACATTAAGTTGAAATACTCCCATTCCCCTCCCCTGTAGTATTTCCTGATCCAGACTTGTCAGTGTACTTACAGCCTGACCTTCTGTTTTTCCTTCTGTTGACTCCTGGACATTGGTGAGTTTTGTTTGTTTGTTTTCTTCTTTTTTTTTTTTTTTTTTTTTAACTGAAAATTCGGCTCATGCAATATTCTGTCAGGTTATTCACCTTGACTCTAAGTCACACATCAACTTCCTTTCAAAAGGAGAAACCTTCTGTAAGGAACTCTATTGCATTTGTGTGGCAGCTCATCTGGGGAGGGGGGTGTCTACAGGAGTGGCTCCTGTCAGAGGTAGAAGCTCTCCTGGAGCCAAGTTGCACCTGCCTCTGGCCAAGGCCAAGCCAGTCAGTGACGGTGGTAGTGCTGCTGTGGTAACATACTTAGAAGGGGAAAAAGCAACAGGGGAACCTGCAGAGGAGAGAGGAGCGGGATGTGAAAGGGACAACCAGGGAGACCCTCATGTCAGTGCAGAAAGGAGGGGAGGAGGTGCCCAGAGCAGGGGTTCCCCTGCAGCCCGTGGTGGGAGGGCAGGCTGTGCCCTGCAGCCATGGAGGGTCACGGGGAGCAGAGACCTGCCTGCAGCCTGAGGAGGACCCCATGCCGCAGCAGGCAGCTGTACCCGGAGAAGCCGCTGACTGCATGGAAAGCCTGTGCTGGAGCAGACTGCTCCTGAAGGATTGCACCCCACAAAGGGACCCATGCTGGAGCAGTTCATGAAGAACTGCAACCTGTGGGAAGGACTCACATTGGAGAGGTTTGTGGAGGACTGTCTCCCAGGGGAGGGACCCCACGCTGGAGCAGGGTCAGAGTGTGAGAAGTCCTCCCCTGGGGAGGAAGGAGCAGCAGAGACAGTGTGTGCTGAGCTGACCACAACCCTCATTTCCCACCCCGCTGTGCTGCTGGCGGGGTGGAGAAATTGGGAGTAAAGCTGAGCCTGGGAAAAAGGGAGAGGTGGGGGGAAGGTGTTTTTAAGATTTGGTTTTATTTTCTGTTATCCTACTCTGATTGAATTAGTAACATATTTAAGTGATTTTTCTTTTCCCAAAGTCGAGTCTGGTTTGCCCGTGACCGTAACTGGTGAGTGATCCCTCCCTGTCCTTGTCTTGCCCCACAAGTCTTTTGTTACATTTTCTCCTCCCCATCCCCCCAGGGAAGGAGTGAGCAAGCAACTGTGTGGTGCTGAGTTGTCAGCTGGGCCTAAACCATGACAGGAACTTGTGTAGTTATGCCCTGTAGGAAAAAGGGAAATTTTAAACAAATTTCTCAGGGGTTTCATAACCCTGATATGTTGTTAAGGGAGGCAGCCTGTACCCTGATTACTCAATGGTATCTTAGAAGATGACGGATGGGGATTGCAGGAATATTGTATGTTGTAGCGTACCTCTCAGATATCAGGGAGGAATAGAAACATCTTGCTGTTGTATCACTGGAAAGTGATCAAGTGCTTAGCTGTGGGAAAACATTTCTTGGCATTACATTAACACTGTATGAAAATTGCCTTCTGTTCAGTAAATACTGGGAAAGGATTTTGTTGGAAGAACAGACTGATACACAAATCCCAATTTCATTGCTGTATAACTTTTTCCACAAATAGTGAAAGGATTGTTTGGAACTGTGAGCAAATTGCAAGCCCACTCCTGTGATGTTTTCTTTTGAAGGAAGGTGCCATAGAAAGAATGAGTAACAACAAGGTATCTGTTCCAAATTTAGGTGATGGAGAAATAGTTTCTAGCACGGCATACCAAGAATTAGGTAGGGAAAAATTAATGAAGTTGCGAGATGACAGAGGCAGGAAAAAATTTTCTGATATGCTTTTAGACCAGACTAAATCAGGAAAGAGAGCAAGTTATACAAAGATTTAAATGAAAAATTCTTTCTTAGATATATAATAGTAGTCTGCCTTCCCATGTGTGACATGGATTATGTCATCTTCTAGGAAGTTGGAAATGCCTTGTTTTAGCCAAAGATAGTATTCTGAAATGTGATAGACATGTCATGTATTGCTCTTCCAGTTATAAATTCAACACCTCCTACTACAAAATTAATGCAACGTTTATTTGAGAAAATGAATGAAAAAATGTTTCACATCTGTTTTCAAATGTTTCTTATTTTCAATAGGGTAAAATGTCAAGTATCATTTTAATTTCAATGTCATGCAATTTTATTTTGTTTGGAATATATTGTTCTGCAAACTGAATAATCCCCTATTGAGTTAGTAGGGGAGATTGTTTTTCTGCAGTCCTGTACTCTGTGTTCTGTTGTTCTGCACAGAATATATAATCCTGCTTCATTTCCTTGTGATGCTACTACTATTGATTACTTGAGAATAAACAGCAATACTTAGTCTTCATGTATCCTTCCTAAATTGCTTCTTAATGTTAACATGATTTTTTTTTCCTTCTAACCTTTCTTTTGTTTTTCTCCATATTTATGTGTTAAACTCACTTCACCTATTTTTCCCAAAGTAGACCTCAGTTTTATTTAACTTGAGAATGGACATCTGCATCACTCAGATACTAGATTAAGTACATTTTTGCTATGTTGCTGTCCTTTCATGTGGTGGGGGTTGTTTGTTTGTTTGTTTAAATTTGCTATTTATCTTTTAATTTTACCATTTATAGAGATAAATGGTTTATTTAGAGATTTTCAGAACTGCAGAGGAGCAGAACTACAGACTCTGGACCTGATGTTTGTAATCAGTTGTTTGAAACTTCAGTTCAAATTCTTGGAGAGTTTGATCACCACCAGAACTTTTTCAAACGTAACAGTACCACAGATAAACTTCCAGTTCTCCTATGTTCCTTCTCCTTTCTCCATTGAGACAGATGCAGAGGAAAGGCAGATGGGAAGTAGCCAGTCTGAAGCATTGAATCTGGCATTAGTTCAGGGACACGCTTGGGACCAATATGCTTTAGGTAACTCACAGTTCTCCAGGTGAGACTTTCTAGGTGCCCAGGAACAAGAAAGCCTTTGCAGTTCTAATCTCATTTTGAGACATGCATGTGCTCTGAAGCGCAGGTTAGGAAGTTATTAGTGGCAGATATTGCAATAATGTTTTTCTTAGTATTATTATCATCATCGTCATCATCAATGAATTTGTTTTTTAGAACAGGCAGAAAACCAAAAAATTGTATTTTGGAACCCTTAATTTCTAAACTTTAAATTCCATAGTATGGCAAATGGCCAAGGAGAAAAAGCCTGGTTTTTTTTTTCCCCAAAATGTGCTTTATTTCACATCAACCATTTGTCAGAGGTTGTGTTGAAACATTATATCCTATATCAGAACTGTCTCTTGAGAATAATTGTTTGCTTTGGGGTCTTCAAACAGTAATTCCAGGATCTCTGCAGGCAAGGTTATTTACAGAAAGACATGAGAATGATTTGGTCACTGCTGAAGCACCTGTAGCACCACTACAGGGATGGCCAGTGCTAGGATCACTGGCTACTTCAGGAGTCACTAAATATAAAAACAGTAACAGTCGTAGTAATTTACTATCAATAGTAATTTTATACTGTATGAAATTTCTAGCAGTTTTTTGTGTTTTATTTTCTTTTTTGAATTTTATGAAATATAGACATTAGAGATATATCTAGTATAAAAATAATGAGCGTAGACGTTCAATCCATTCAGCAAATGTGGTGGAAGTGGCTATTCCTAGGAAATAAACTGCTACATGCTACCGCTGAGAATAACGTTTTGTAACTTTGAATGCAGAGCGTGTATGTATCAGCAGGATAATGCAAAAATTCGTATGAAAATCTAACAAGCATAATGAAAATATTTCTGGACTGTTAAAACCAAAACATCCCTCTTGGCATAAGCACAAAGTCTTCCAGGCTAGAGGCTGTATTTATGACTGAGTTTACTGAGATAAATATTAAATGAATGTTTGACCAATCCATGAGCAAATAATAGTACAGCATTGCCAAACCAAAAGTATTCCTTCACCAGCTAGGATTTTGCATCTTTCAGAGGCACTTTCTTGAGCTAAAAAAAAGCAAGAATGAGATACAAGAATTCAACAAAATATACTTCTACCACATTGCATTAAGAAGTAGAGTCCAAGGTCAGAAACATTTTATTTCAGGATATACTTCCCTCATTTCCAAATTCTTTCTAGGAACAAAAGGGACATGTCACAACGGACAAAACAATGATAACTGGTAATACTTAATTTCATCATTTTAATATTCACTTGGATGTAACTGAGCCAATGGCTAGACTGACTTTTATTACAGTTTAAGAGGAGTAAGTGTGACTGATAGTACAAACTTGGAATTTTTTCTTGTAAATCTCCTCAAGACATGTTAAAATGAATTAATTCAAAGTGTTGTCTTAGAAATGGACCTTCTTCAACTTGATTGTCCCTGTCAGATGGTAAAAAAGTAATCAAAACTGGTTAAGAAAACTGGTTTAAACTGCTTGTTTGTCATGCTGATAGAATGTGTCTGAATCTCTTGTTCTTGCCCTATTCTATGTGGATATCAGTCATTCATTATCCTTGGAGTCCAAACTACATTCTTTAGTTGGAACTGAATCAGCTGAAATGCCTTAGTTAAGAATTATTTTACCTTCTAAAGTGTGGGGTTCAAACAATGCAAGTGCACAGGTTTAAGGAACCTTTATTTTCCAGTTGGCTTTGAGCAAAGTGTAAGACTTGCCAATTAAAAGGTTTCCAATGCAATATACCATGATACAGCTTGTAAATCAGGGGCTGGAGTTTGGGACACAGAAGAAAACAGGAAAACCAGGTGGAGTGACTAAACCAGTGGATTAGTTGGGCCTTGTGAAACTGCAGAGGATGCGTTTGAAAAACTACCATAAATATTATGGTCCAAATTCCAGCTTTGGATCCAGTCAACTTAAGTTGGATCCATGCGCATGGATCTGGAGGCAGAATCTGGCTGCAAGTCAAGACTCAAACCATTGCTAAAATAAAGACAAAGGTTTTTCTAGTTTACCTGCACTCAAACAGTTGAGTTTTTCTCAAAAAACAATTAGTAAAGCTTTGACACTTAAATCCAACATCCTGGGGTTCTGTGAGCGAACAAATGGTGTCTCAATTCTATTACTCCACTGTGATATTGAAGCTTTGGGTTGCTGCTGGAAAAAATGCAGTTAAATTTTAATTTAACTAAGAGAAATTTGGACCTGTACACTGCACATAGCTGTTCTCTTGGGCATGCTTGGTAGTAAAGCAAAGACTAATTTTTGTTTCTGTTTTGTGTAAAAGCTTACATAGGATGTCACTTACTCTATCTATTTGCTTATAATTTGACATTATAATTGTTCACTGATCTTCCTAAGAATCTATCTCTGTGCAAGTCAAATGAGGGACTGAGTCCTAAAGAGCAGTAAAGTAGTACACAGGGAAATGAAAACAGTACATACATGTTTTTCTTTTCAGACTGTTGAGAGCGCATGCTTATTGTGTCCTTTTTTACAAACATGCATAACATTTTTGCTACTTAGTAAACATGAATAGTAAAAATTGCCATGCCATAATTTCAAGAAACCTGTCTCTGACTCCCCAAATTGCTCTCTAGTATACATGGTACATACATTTGAAATTGTTTATGGATTTTGATATGATTTTACAGTGAAACCTAACACTGACTTTTCATTTCTGTGAGTAAAAGTCAAGAACTTTGTGTAGTTAAGTACAGTGGGTCACTGTTCAGTGTGGCAATGCTGTTTTCTCGTGCACAGAGTAGTGAATCCATAGTGCAGCATTAATTGCTAGGTAGGAAAGGATATTAATATTTTGAACGTTTGTTAAGTGGTTTTACATAGCAATAAGGAAATGGGTTTATGTTTTATTTTTATGCATTTAATATCAGAGTGCACTCTAACCATACAGCTACTAACAAAAATTAAAGCACTGCCTGAATCTTGCTGCACGTTTCAGAAGGCTCTTTCTTAGTGTGTTTCTTTCTCCCTTTCTTCCACATGAACTCTGGGTTGATTGTTTCTGTTGATGTATATGCCCACTTACCAGTGACCTAGAGCGAATTCTTGTTTCCTTGGTTGACTCTTAAGATTATCTCTGTAAAAGTTTGCAGCAGAGATAATCTGTGACCCAGTGAAAACCAGTTAATATTTTAAACATGGACACCTCACTTCTTTCTTTGCAAATCATACCCAAAGAATACACTCAGTCTCAATGGTCTTTCCCAGAAGGCTAGATTTGCTTTGCTAGTGTGACAATAGGAAAAAGTAGTCTAGGCCTATATGTGGCCAGTCCATAGTTGTTATAACATGCAAGTATTCTTACATGTATGGGCGGAATATTTTCTTTTCATGTTTTATATGTTGTTGTTCATTAAACAAATATTATGGCTCCTATCACATTTTGTAATGCTTCATAGGACACAGATAAACTGACGTTATGTTTAAGAAACAATGTGATCTCCTGGTCAATAATGCAAAAGTTTTTTGAAATGACAGTCATATACATCATTGTCAGTTAACAGTTGTGATTACTTGGACCATTCGTCGTTAGTAATTAAACTTGAAAAGAAATAATGAAATTGTCCTAAATTTCTCCTTAGGAAATGGCAGTCTGAATACAGGTTGAGAGGCAGCCACAGATACTTTTGTCTGTGACTTTGCTGTAAGTTTTCTGCAGGATTGCAAATGCATAGCTATTTCTTTCCAAAAGTTACAGGCGAAGAAATATGTCAAAATGTTAATGAAGTAATTAGGTACTTAAGTGAGTAATCATATATTCTGTTGCCTACCATTTACATTCCATTGGTAGTGTACTATATAATGTTAATCTGATCTTCAGTGTTATTGTCACCAAACTTTCAGGGTAACACGTTCTGTAATAGAATGAAACATTTATCTTGCATAAAGGAGTTTAGATAGGTAGAGCATGACTGCAGAAGCCCGTCGGAGGGTGGCTTTAATGAGATCCATATGGTTGCCGTATGATGCCACAATGTCTTTCAATCTATCTCCAGAATCCATAAGATTTCATATCTTAATTTTTCCTTTTCCCAAATTTCTAAAGGTAAACAAATGTTTTTATCACCGTTGGTTCTAAAAAAACCCAGTTTTCATGGCAGGAAAGCTTGAATATCTGCCCTTACAGGTACAATAATGCCCCTGTAGTATGTATGCACATAGATGTACCAGAGACAGCAAATGTTTCTGTGTTGGTAGAATCGTATGTACAGATGTGTGGCACATAAACCTTTTAAAATATTTATATCCAATTTTATGTAGAGAATGGAACTAATATATACATAAAAATTCCTGGAAACAGAAAAGTGATTTAAGGAAAAAGGCATTAAAAATATTTTTTGTTATTGAAGTAATGCTCAGTGAGCTCTGTAAAGGGTCATGGTCTAATTGCCCAGAGAAATGCATAAACATGTAAGGAGATAGTCTCTGTTCCAAAGAGTTTACAGACTAGGATGACAAGCTATCTCTAAAGACAGTGGTGTACAGAACACTTAATTATGCACCTGTGTACATAAGTATTCATATTTGGAAACTTACACTGTGAAATCCGTATGTTCACATTTTGAAATATACTGCATTCTCCTCTGTGAGTATAAATACATATATTCACACTCATATAATGTTGCATTTAATTTTTTAGATAAACTATATCTAATTCTTCTCACTTGTCTCCTAATGAGCTAACACCTTGTAGGAAGCATTTCTTGAATGATGTCAAGATACAGAACTTTTTCTGGTTTTAGATAAAAGTGTTTCACCTAAGTGAGATGGCATGGAAGCAGGAATAAAAATAGTTTGGGGAAAAGCAAACAGGATCAGTATGATGTTTAAAATAGCAATGCAAAGACGATGAATTAAGAGACAAAACAGAGGTGACATGTAGATCTGTGATGGACCTTGAAGGTGAGAATAGGAAACATTAATTTGGGTAACATAAATTGGTATTTCTTCCCCTTGTTTTCACTGAAGAAGTTCAAGCAATCAAATAGCGGCAGATGACTTCTCTCTCTTACTGTAAATATTGAAAAAATGGCAACGTTCAACAGTACCCTCCTTTTCTCAAAAGACTTTGTTATATATGAAAAGAATCAAATGTCCAACAGAAATTACTTTTGATTTTACATCTTATTAATCATGATCTCAGTGGCATTTGTTATGGCAAGCAGTTTGGTACATCATAATCTGAATTAATAAAAGGCAACGTATTTTATTAAAAACCTGAAATTAAAAAAAGGAGGACTTATCCTGCCAGGTTCACACTGTATAGCTATGACTTCAGTATTCTGTCAGCTCTGTTTTATCGGAAAGCATCTGCAGTGAATGCTAGATTCTGGAGTTTCACATTAGTACCTTTATCAAGACCACTGACAATTTTGCAGAAAGAAATTTTGAAACCACAAGTTTGCATGAAATGTTTCTTCAGAAGATGTAAGAATTTTCAACAGGAAAAGTATGTGAATGTGTACGTGATGAAAATATTGTATTAAAAAATTCTGTGTTTAATTGTGTGAAATACATAAAGACATATTTAATCTCTGGAGGCTTTTGTAGGCCTATGACATACTTGTTAAAAGAATATTTGGCACCTTTATGTATTCTGGATTCAATTCTACAAGTCTTGCTCAGGTTAAAAACTATTAACTTCTGCAGAAAATCGTGCTCCAGATTGGCAAGGAAAAAAAAAATACGCTTGGCATAAAATATCTGAACATAGTTGCCTGACATCTGGCACCTGAGTGAGTGGCCTAATCCCAGACACAAGGAAATAAACAGGTTTCATTTCTTGGACAGTAAACTTTAGCTCAAAATGCATGGATATTCTGATTTTTTTTTTTTAAATACTGAAGACTTTAAAATCCCATACACTCAGTGCCTCTGAATGTCAGCCATATTTGCTGATATTCTTATTTTTGTTGTATTTGTCTTCCAACTGCAGTATTTAATAATACAATCCATTTATCCATATTCATAAATTTTATTCTAGGTAGTGGACCAAATTAGGAAGTTGATCTATAGCAAAACTTCATATCATAAAAGTGTAGCCTCTGTATTGAAAAAAGGCTAACAATGACTAATTAAAATGCATCAATAAATTTTTGAGTCCCATCATTGCCAATTCAACAAGAATCAAGGAATGAATACCCTGAGATTGGTTCATAAACTGTTAACATGTTGAGATCTGCATTTTCTCTTGTGTATTCTCAAACTTGTTGTGCCCTTTGGAAAAGAAAATAATTGGTTTTGACATTATTTGACTGACTTGATTCAAGCAGGCCATAATTACAGTGCTGATCAGGTTTCCATGGGTTGGTTGAATTCAAGTAGGAATACAACATGTGGAAACATGATGGTTAATCACAAACAGATACACTACACAGATTATTTCCCCCCCCCAATTCTCATTCTGTGCTTCACTGAAGTTACTTCAAATCTAAAACTGTCTAAAGGTGAAAAAACATAGCAACAATGTAATTACCACTGGAAAAGGCTGCTAGCAGCAGTGGCAGAGGAACTGTCACTGCTTAAATACTATCTAAGCATACAAAAAGGTACTTGCGTGGGTTTTGGTCAGTACAGAATCAGTTACTCAGTTTTCTAACTCTTATTTAAGAGAAAAAAAAAAACCAAACACCAAAACCAAAACACAAACTCACAAAAAAAACCCCACAGCAGAAGGAAAACAAGGCCTCTTTCTCCTGCGAGACATTTGTCAGACTTATGAAGGCCAAGATGCAAAACATGAAAAAAAATCTTTGGGGGAGGGTTGTTTGATTTGTCATGTCTAGTCAATGGAACTTTCAGTGACCCAACAAAATAATGGAGGGAGAAGATTCACTGAAAAACTCCAGTAATGTAAAGGAGAGAGAGTGAAGCAGGGTTTATAATAAATAAACCTCTGTCACAGTTCAAGTAGAAGCTGAAAGTAGGATGACAGCAGGAACAGACATAAACCCATAATTTTAAGAGATAAGAAAAAAAATAAATTTTTGGATATCCAGTTGCGATGATTCCTGAAATTTTGTTCCAGTAGTAGTAGGAGCACAGAAGAGGGTAGAGGTTAACAACTACGGTTCATAAAAAACGTATTTAATTTTCAGAAATAAAAGTCATGGTCGTACTGGATAGGAGGCAATTGGAAATTATGAAAGTAAGAATGGGACCTCTAGGATTCTAATTTGCAATCTTGGTGAGGTCCTTATTGGGTATTCCACTGCTTCTGACTACCCTATTGGAGAATAGTAACTACTCAGTTATCCTCAAAAGTCAGATCAACTTACTAACACTGAATCAACTTGGCTAACTACACATGAAGGCCAAACAAAAGGCAGGTCTGTGCAGAAAGTCTGTAAATGCAGTTATTACTACTTACATTATGATTATCCCTGAAAGCTTGATTAAAGCCAATTATTCATTATGGCAGGTGTTGCACAAACAAGACTTCAAGGTGCAAAATATTATCGGAAGGTGACACTCCTGTACGTGTACTTCAAGTCAAGAGGCAAAACAAAGACATTGAGGAAAATTAGTAAACTGGTAGTGGTGTTATGATCACCTCACCCCAGCTGCTCAGCAGGTTGGAGGTGTTTCTGGGAATTCTTGCTGGTGAAGACCCCAAAAGGAAGACCTGGAAAGGGGATCAAGAGGAAGCTCTGAGAAGGGTAGACTTAGGTACTGGGCTGATTAGAGGAAGTTTCTATTTTAACAGGAAAAAAAGATGGACTAATATGGATAGATCACAGAAGCTCTTGGAAATGAAGGTAAGGTACTTAACACTGACGGTTGAATGTGATGAAGTTGGAGTTGGTGGAGCAGGTTAATGCGATCAAATACCCAGGTAGGAAAAAGACCTCTACAGCAACTGTCTGAATTGAATATGACATATGTAGATAACTTTATATATGAATATTCTACTTCAAGGCTGTGCTCAAGTTATGGCTACAGACTTGACATCGACATGGTTTTGATTTTTTCTTGACACAGTACTTCTCAGTCCTGAAAACTGAGAAGTTTTCAGTTGTTCCTTTTGTTTATTTTTCATTTAAAAAAACTTGACACCACAGAAACAATTAATTTAAAATAGAGGATTCCCCTGTAAAAAATTCAATGACATTTAATTTATTATACATTTTTGATTGCTGATGTAATTTTTAAATTATTTTAGCTAAATTTTTGGTCCCAGATCCTGGTTTTGTGTACATTTATAGGAGAGAAGGGAAGAATAGTATTGAAAATAAAGCAAGATCAAAGTAGGTTTTTATGAATTAGTTTCAATGCATGTAAATATATTTTCTTTCTAAAAAGCTCTATTAGAAATTCACCATGCACGATAGAGTTCTTGCACAACTCACAGAAATAGATCACACATCAGTTGGCAGAAAATATTATCAAATGATTTGTCAAGTGTTTTTTTCTTTATATATTTTTAATTTTTCCTTTTTTTTTTTTAAATTTCTTGAAGCCTTTTTTCCTTGTTTCCTATATAAACAATTTTTATTTTTTAGGACATAAATTTTTATTTGGAATTCAAAATCTCTGAATTCTAATATAATTTATACAGAAGTATAAAAAAAGCTTTGTTATATTTTCTTTGATAAGAGTTCTTTTGATCCTTATATTACATTGAATTTTGTTTCAGGTCATTGACGTCAATTAGATCTTTCATAAGCTAACAAACCCCACAGAAACACACACACTTTCTCAGTAATTTTGTTAATTTACTATAGCCAATGGTTTTGTAGATTGTGACTGACAGATGAGTCAAATGATGTAGCTGTTGTTGCAAGTGCACCACTCTCTCTTCCCAGATCTCTGTGATACTTGTTATTTTCTGAGTGGCTCATTTTTCAGGATCATGCTGAGCACAAGATCATGAAATAAGAATTTTCAGTGAAATCCGAATCTCACACTGAATTTCGGCACCGCTGTGATGAACATAGCTTGTGAGAATTCTTTTTACTGATGAATGTGTGCATTTACATGAACTCGTGTGCATGCTTCTAGCCTGTATATTCCTTCCCTTTCCAGACTAGACCAAGATTAAGAGGAAACCATCTGGGGCTTTTTTTATAAGCCAGATGTAGATACAGATTTAGATTTCTATATTTTCTAATGTAACCTGCCAATTTCCCTTTTTTCTTGTTCCCTACTCAGTCTGTGCTTTGGTTCTCTGTGTTTTTATGGAAATGCTGTATCTTTGCTCTTTCTAGTTTAAAATACTCTTTTAAATGTTGCCATTTCAGAGCTCATTATATAGTTAGAAAGTGGGATATATACAAAGGTGTTGAAGAACTAACTCTGCTGAGATTTATCATACCTTTGATTGACTGGGGAAATGACTTTCAGTTGACATCTGAGCCAACAAGTTAGCTGAAATAAAATTTTGCTTAATACCTTTGCATCAATAATCTAGGCACAGCATCATTGATTGAGAAAGCCTGATCAATAGAGTATTACTGACTGCCTAACTGTAACTTTGCCAGACTTTTTTGTTAATTCTGCTGATGACCTTCGTACCACTGCTTTTCAGGTTCACCGTTTTTTTCCCTTTGAAATTCAATTTGCTCCATTTGCTATTATTTAAGGAATTTACACATCCCATTGATTTCATTCCACCAGGTACAATATGAGTTTAGGATATAAAAGATTGTGCTTGCTTGGGACAAACTTCTGTAGCCCCAAATTAGAATCTTTCTGAGAAACTTCACCTTGGGGAAGACATAATCCATGTGAATCAAAAAGGGGAATATAAATCATTTCTTTTAACCCTGTGGATACTGTGGCATTTTCGTCTCAATGGTTACATTCATCGTAGATGAAGTAGCAAGAGAAAAAGGGAATAATAATCTCAACCAGTCCCAGGTGTTTATCATTCAAGAATAAAAAAATTATTGCAGAAGTAATGAAAAAGATTCCAAATCCTAACTAATCACTCACATAGGAACCCTCCATTCTGTCCTTTTTAATATTTTCTCTCTCAGTCCAATTTCACTGTGATTTATATTAGCCCTTGTTTCTGTCTTTGTGACATTCTTCAAGCTATCTCCATCACACTTTGATGGAACAAAACAACTATTTCTTTGAAAGTTATTTAGCAATTTGGGATTGCTTCGTTCAGCATTCCTTCAGAATACATAATGCTTCCCTTATGCACAGACAAGGCTGAATGCAATGTCCAGATATATTTGTCTTATCTAGCTACATGTTAAGAAAAATGCATTGTTATTTTGCTACTATTCTGATATATATTCCTAGGCTATTATTTCATAGTTATAAAGACATTAAAAGCAAAATATTGTGATTGCCCTATTAACATGTTATTGTTTGCAGAATGTACATACCATCTAGTTCCGTATAATTTTCCAATATGTGGAACTAGATCCAGTGCTAGGTATGTGGACTGTGTAATGCAGCACAGGGCAAGGAGGCTTGTAAACTAGTTTATTCTGAGGCTGGCTGCTCCCAAGCCTCGATTTAAAGCTCTTCAGAGGCCCAAGAAGTTCCAGGAAGTTAAAAAACTGTCTTGTTAAAATGAGGACAGCCTTAATTTTTCACTTTGACATCCTATGGGGAGTCCACCCGTCATTACAAGGTCTTCCATAGTCAAGGGATCTTCCCACCACAGGCTATAAAAATTTTCTGAGTGCCTTTCTACTAGCTGCATAGCACAAAACATCTTTATATTCTGTCTGGCCAGAAAATACAGACCTTCCTAGCAAAAGGGTATCATATTACTCTGTTAATCTGCTTGACCTTGATTTCAGAGTGAGATGAACGCATCTGTATTCCATTTAACGTACTAAAGAAAATGTCACATCTTGGGACATGGCCAGATCTACCCACCTTCCCACCTATCTGAGCACTGTCTAAGTGCAAAAGGCAAATAAACTTGAGTATTAGTGTTTACATGATTCAGGCTTGAAGGTAGGTACACTATAGGATTCTTTAAAAGTAAATTAAGCTTTGAGAGATGCCATTCAGGTTAATATTAATGCTTGGAAAAGGCAGTGACATCATTGAAACTTGATAGATGTATATAACGTATTAGATAATGGTATTAGCTCCAAGACAACGTTCGTTTGTACTTCATGTTACCCGATCAAAATGCATGTTACTCAAAGCATTTTCATTTAAGGGCTCAATAGCTGCTGTAAACAAAAAGTATTAGAACCACCATATATTAACACATAAATAGTGAAGTCAAAAATGGGTACATTGAAAAATTCTAAATATCATGTGCATTTATTTCTCAAAATTAATTCTGTTTACCTGAAATATATAGAGAAAATGACAGTCATGAAGTTTTATCCAACTTTTTTTTTCAGAAATATTCAAATTAAAAAACAAAACCACCTTGTATGTTCAGTAGAATAATCAGACCATCTTTAATATTATTTAATTAACGTTAAACTATTATTGTATACTCTCGTAAGGTGAGACAACTGGTAAATATATTAAAGCTTGCTGTTTAAACAAAGTCAGAAGAAACGGAAGGTGCTAGAGCTGGAAATTAACTTTAAACTTGATTAGAGAATGAAATGCATCCTGTTGAAAAAATATTTGGAAGTAGATCTATAGAAAGTAGTTAATTTATATAATCCTTGGTTAAAGATAAACATATTGATAAAACTTTGATCATTAACATGATTTTTCTTGTACTTCATCTGTTCTTAAAAATCAGGCATCTATTTTTGAGGCTAACATTCTGGTACCTTTCAGATATTCAAGCTATCTGAAGAAAAATAGAAAGTTAAAAACCACAAAAGAGGTGGAAGGTTGTATCTCAAAAAGTTCCCAGATTTGCACTCTTTCTCCAGAATAATCTATTTCTGGCCAGTCACTTTTGAAAAATTACTCAAAACCTGGAAATGGTTAAAATACTTTTTGAGGTAGGGATAGGGTAATATTTAAATGCTTTTAGTCACAGTGCTGACATAGTAAATGAAAGCATAGTAATGCCATTTTGTTGATCATTTAATCAGAGCAAAGTATGTCCCATTTATCAAATTTTATTGTATCTATCTAATGCCTGATTAGAAATATAAATAGAATTTAGCACATCCTGGGGAGAGTGGATGGTGCAAGGCTCCCCTCTATTGAAGTCTTATTTGAAATGTTTTTAATTATGGAACATGTTTTAGTGCTGTGTAATAGTAAAATAGTAGGGTCTGTGGCAATTATTCTTAGCACAAATTGTTCTAAATGCTGGATTCTAACTGGGAGTGATGTCTACTGTAATGTGGGGTTTTTTCTTCTATCTTGCTATGTTTGTTTTTACATTAAGCTTTAGTATATGAGGTATTTGAAAAGTGTTACTCAAGTCAGTAGGTAAGACAGACATGGACTGGTAATACCTGCAATTCCAGGATCTGACTCTAATTTCTTGAAAGCTTAGCAATGCGGTTTCCTGGGCCTGCCATTTCTTAGAATTAGAATCATAAAATGGTTTAAATCGGAAGGGACCTTAAAGACCATCTAATTCCCATCCCCCTGCCATGGACAGGGACACCTTCCACTAGACCAGGTGGCTCAAAGTCTCATCCAGCCTGGCTCTGAACGCATCCAGGGATGGGGCATCCACAGCTTCTCTGGGCAACCTGTGCCAGTGCCTTATCACCCTCTCTGGGAAGAATTTTTTCCTGATATCTAATCTGAATCTCCCTGCTTTCAATTTAAACCTGTTACCCCTTGTCCTGTCACTACGGGCCCTTGTAAAAAGCCCCCCCCATCTTCCTTGTAGACTCCTTCAAGTACTGGAAGGTGCTATAAGGCCTCCCTGGAGCCTTCTCTTCTCCAGGCTGAACAAGCCCAACTCTCTCAGCCTGTCCCCATAGCAGAGGTGCTCCAGCTCTCTGAGCCTCTCTGTGGCCTCCTCTGCACTCACTCCAACTGGTCGATATCCTTATGTCGAGGGCCCCAGAGCTGGATGCAGTACTCCAGATGGGGTCTCACAAGAGCGAGTAGAGGGGGAGAATCCCCTCCCTCTCCCTGCTGGCCACACTTCTCCTGATACAGCCCATGAAACAGTTGCCTTTCTGGGCTGCCAGCACACACTGTCCGCTCATGTCCAGCTTCTCATCCACCAGTACCCCCAAGTCCTTCTCCTGAGGGCTGCTCTTGATCCATTCTCCGCCGAACCTGTTCTTGTGCTTGGGACTGCGCCAACCCATGTTCAGGACCTTGCACCATGAGGTTGGCAGAGGGCCACCTCTCCAGCCTGTCCAGGTCCCTCTGGATGGCATCCCTCCAGCGTCTCAACCACACCACACAGCTTGGTGTCGTCAGCAAACTTGCTGAGGGTGCACTCAATCCCACCGTCCATGTCACTGACAAAGATGTTAAACAGCACCGGTCCCAATACTGACCCCTGAGGAACGATTTCATTAGTTATTCATCATCATAATGACAGTATTTATTATTACTGCTAAAAATAGGTAATGATGGCAGTATTTCATCTAATGGGATCACTTTGTCCCTGCATGAAAATGTTGATCTGTCACTTACAGTAGGTTTACAAGGCTGCAGTATTATCCTAGTGAAGCTGTTTGTGCTTTTTTCTCATAACTGGAGTGTTATAGGCTTTTTTTTTTTAACATAGAACTACCAAAATCAGATCTGTTTGGCTTAACTTGGAGTAAAAATATGTGCGCCATTTGAAGTTCAGTCTCTAAATACTATTTAAGTGTAATAGATTCAAATTTTATTATCAGATTCTGTGATTTTGGACCCTGAAGTTTGTTTTGGTCCTGTTCTTTTTCATTAGCAGAATAAGAAAGTTTTCTGGTTTCTAGAATATAGAAATATATTTCCAAGAGGGAGTAATAAGTCTCCATGGTATACCTTATAGATAAAAGGTTATGAAAGCCTTCAATTTGAGGTCTGATGGTCTGAATGTGTTACTTGTATATAAAAATGTATATAGTTTGTTATTTTTTAAGCCCTGTAAACAGTAAAAGTGATTGGCCTAAATGTTTTATTTTAAAAATAACTGTTCATACATCAAAAAAAGCAATTGCTTATTCTTCTGATCTTGTCATTTCACATTTTTTCAGTAGCTGTGGAGTTACTTCCCTCTTCTGAGGCATGAGTAGCCATGTTCTGACACAAAGAGGAAATCTGGGCCGCACATTAGAAATTAATTCATT
The DNA here is from genome assembly GCA_027574665.1 of Rhynochetos jubatus. Lineage (NCBI taxonomy): Eukaryota > Metazoa > Chordata > Aves > Eurypygiformes > Rhynochetidae > Rhynochetos > Rhynochetos jubatus. The sequence continues at coordinate 24,231,826 of CM050654.1, forward strand.
AGAATACTTCCATAGTTTAGTTTTTAGAAACATCCCAAATTACTATAGTACGTCCATACCTATCTGTCCTTCTCTGAGAGACAGAGGTCTGTTAAAAGTCCCTAAAATTCCCTTAGCATTGAATTTGATACTTTATGATAGACAACTGTGAAATAGTCTTAAACATCAATGTCAGTGACTATGCTAAAGAAGGAACATATTAGGGGAAAGATTCCAGATAGATGGTTTGAGCTGTATGTTTATACAGTTTGAAGAAGTTATAATGAATTAGGTAGACCATAAATGAGTCTATGCCAAGAACCTATTTAGTCTACAAACATGTCATGCCACAGAAGGGATTTTAAACCGTTGCCTAAGCGTAACTAAAATACGCAAACTGCGAATGCCCAGCATCTTCTGTCACCCCTTGGTGTATCTGCTTCACAGTGTTTGTGTGCTCTACCAGGGTAAAGGAATGGTCACCTTAATGTCACTGTGTACATGTGAGTAATACTAATCATGAATGAAATCCTCTTACCAATACGACGATATATATCTCTGTTTCTTCTGTAACTTCATGATTCATGGATTCATGAACCAGGGATACTGGGTCATTTCTCTGTCACTGGTGGGATCTAGATGCAAGCCATCCTAAATAAATAACAGGAATCGGATAATCATTGGCTGTCTCCTGTATGATGTCAATGACATGATCCCCATTGTGAACCAAAAATATAGCTGACATCGATAATTAACACTGGGTCACACATATCTATCTTGCATTAAAAGAGTAATCTTTGAAATGTTTTTACAAGCTGAGTGTTTGTGCCAAAAACGTGCATCACAGATAATGAGCAATGACCAGTGTAGCTGGCAGTTTAAATCTTCAAATGCCTTTCAAAGGTACCCTGCTTTAGACTCTATGTAAGACTTGGTGCACATCAGGTGCTGTGTTCTGGAGATCACAGAGGTCCTTCAGACTTTACTCCATCAGAGCTCTCATGAGATTCCATGAGAATCTGGCTGTCATGAAGACTGGGTCAAGTTGGGTCCTAATTTAAATGTACCATTTCCCCTCAGCATAGATAGAGGGCTTTCTTCAAGCTGGTCTAACTAAGCTTGCTACCTTTCCTTGATATGCTGAGATTCGTTTGTCCAGACATCGCAGCTATAGCATACTGTCAATTCTTGCAGTCATCTGTCCTTTACATTCCCATGAATAGTGCTATCTGCTTCTCTTTTTGATGCATAAATGGTTACTTGAGCTTTTATTTGTTCATGTTTGAGAGTCATAAACATATTCCAGTGCCTTGAGGAATAAAATGCCAAACGAATTGAAATAAAATTTGTCGGCACTGGAACTTAGATTTGAAAAAGAATGCCAGTATTTACAAAACTCCCGACATGTTAAACAGGCTCATCTGTTGAATTTTGCTTGTAAAGACCTATTATAGCAGGGGTTCAGTATAGTTTTTTGTAGCAAATACGGGAATAAATTAACTGGTGGTCACCAAATGTTAGATCCCACAGGAAAATGCTGTGAGAGCTTGCACTCACTCATGAATAGCGTGAAAACTCAGTTCTGGATGTTGAACTGCAGGTTTGTGGTGTCTTTGGGGAACTTGATTGCTTGATTTAGTCAGAGAAATTAACTTGTGAGACAACTTTTAAAATAAGATTTGTAAATTCCCATTTTTCAGGCTACTGACTGTCTAATGCAGGACCTGTTGACTTCACTAGCTTTTCCTTATTCAGAATTATCTCTGTTCAGGTCTGGAAACACTAGACAAATAGAAGAAACGTCTAAGTTTCACTTTTGGTATTTCTTAGATATATAGAGAAGTTATTGGAAGGCAAACTAGGGTATAAACATTTGCATTGCACTGTTTCTGAGATGAATGCATGTACCTATAACATAGCCAAAGTTAAATGACAGACATCGTGATTTAGTTTGTCCCTCAGTGTACTTAGTGTGGGGGTGTGAAGGTGTGGAAAAACAATTCCAAAGGAAATACTTCCCCTGGGGCGTTAGCCATACAAACGAAAAGATGCTGGCTTTCAATAGTATGTCCTTTTGGATTTTTACTTGGGTTGGTTGAGTGCTGATGGTTCTTTGTCTTTTGCCACTTCCTCTACACCCACATGAAGAACAATGACCAGAAAAGCGTGTGCCGGGGACTTCTGTGGGACAGAGGTGTAGTGCCAGAGAGGGTTCATCTGTCCTTTAAACTATGAGAATGGGCTTGCAGTTACTGTCACCCTTTCCGTGGTTAAAACTTACTACTTTAACTGGTTTACTTAAACTTACTAGTTCTAGCGCCGTTTATCAACTCACATTGTTGATAAACAGCTTCAATCGTCGTGAAGCAAGACGATAGCTTATGTCAAAATCTAAGCAGACTTTAAAAGTTTTGCAATTGTTTTGTCCAGTATGTTCGATAAAATAAAGAGTCCAGTTGTTTCTGAAAGTTTGAATATTATTATTTGTAATAATAATAATACTTTTAATTCTCAAATACTTATGTACTTAATTTGGAATAATTTCTCTTTTTTATATATAGACATAATGTATAGACATTATGTATAGCTCTCTCTAAAGGTAAGAGTATTAGTTTGTTGCTCTATAACACGAATACTGTGTACTATAGTGAACGGGCCGAGTGAACATACAGTAGAAAGACCAAACATACTTTCAAAGTAAAAGCTCACAGGAGATGTCAATGAGCAATGGATGAATGGAGAAACCTCTGAAGTTTGGGTGTATTTTTTCTTATTGCAGCAGCTGTGGGAGTCTGTAATGCATTCAGTGTGTGGGATAACAGTTTTCAGCCTTGTCGTGGTTTAACCACGTGCTCTGGTTTTTCTTCCATGTGCAAACTGTACGTTAAGTACAGACCAGGACTCAGTCTTAAGATCTTTCTTTGAATTTGAAGTCATGTCTAAACTTTGGTCCAAGTCTGATTCTTCCAGCCCTTTGAGTCAGTACTCTCAGCCTTATTTCAGCACAGGGGCCAATTACCTTCTATAGGTCACATTTCTATAAGGTGAATAAGCAAGTGGAAAGTTACAAGACGCTTTTGTTCTGGATTTTTTCAGCTTCCAATTTTTAAATAATGCTTCACTTTTCCCTTTAACACTTATTTTTCAACCTCATTCATCCTCTTCTGTCACCACAAAAGCTATCAAATGCATACTCAAGCAATGAACAGCTGAAGTCCTTGGTGAAATTTTGAATTAGAAAGGTGCTGAAAATTAGTAATAACAGTTCTACTCTCGGCTGTGTAAAAGACAACGTAAACATATCTTTACTGATTGCTAAGAAAACTAACAATGCCCTCTTTGCCTATCTTGTTCCTCTAGATGATCTCTCATCTTGCTGGCTGCATATTCACAAGTGATGGGGTGCAGTCAGTGACATGTCAATCACTTACTTAAAGAAGAGCAGCGGGCAAACACCATTGACTGTGGAATTGTACATTGCTGATTTTTAGCATTTATTCACGTTGTCTTTCACAAAACTGTCTCTTTCCAAGCTCACTTTTTAGATAAGGCAAGTCTTTTATGGCTGTGGTTCTACAATCTATGTTCTGCCTAGCAACAGAGATTTTGTTCATGTTTCTTTCTGTTAATTACTTAGAACACGGTACAAAATTCACACTTTCTTTAAGCTTTTCTTCTGGCTAAAAAGGAGCTGCACCTTCTGGTCCTTTGCTTACAATGTGTTCACAGTGTGTTTACAACCACATGTGGGATGTGCAATACCAGCTTTAGTACATCATTTAACCATGGCCATAGTTTTTAGGTTCTTTCCACCTTCCTAAGAAATAACAGTTGTCTTCTGTTTTCAAGCTTTAGTACAAAAGCTAGACATGCTTCTCTTCTTTTTTAAAAACCCTTTCTAGTTGTGTGTTCTGTAAGCTTCTTGGTTAGACCAAAAGGGAATTTCCTTCTCAGCTGTATTTTGGCTGTACAAACATGTGGCCTTGAAAACTGGTGAATGTGGAATGACTTTACTATTTAGCTCTTTTCAGCAATCCTTCTCCTAGGCAATGCACTATGGCACTACTGTAAGGCCTTTTCTTAGGCCAGTGTATTTACAGGTCTAAAGAAGGAGTTCTGTCCTTGGAAAAAATTTACCTGCAAGAAGTGCCTTGTTTGTTATGTTCTGTTATAGTAGCTATGAGAAATGAAGGGCTAATGAAATGTTGACAAGTTCTTAGTCATTGCTTGCTGCCTGGATTTGGTGTAATAGTTCAAGCAGAATGCCACCCTACAGTTTAGCTTCTTGTTTTGTTTTGTCTATAAATATATTGGAATATTACTGATACCCATTAAAAAATTATGCTGTAAAGATGGCATCCTAGCCAGTCTTGGCATTGCACATTGAAAACAAATAAATGCACAGACTGAAAAATAGCCAAGTCAGTAATGGGGATAAATCACCTATAGAACAACATACTGAACAAGTAAAGTAAATAAAGTTTCTCGGCTTGTTTCTCTCCGTTTCTATGTCAATGCTAGGAACTGATCTAGTGCAAATGACTACCAAGATGCAATAGCATTATCTCTAATAATTCTTGTACTGTGTGTTTCTTTCTCTCTCTTTTTCTTTTTTTAACTATTTCAGTTGAAAATCCTGCAGTTTACCTCTTGTGTGTAACAACACAAGCTAAACTGCTAAGACTGCAATCCTTATTGCCTATGGCAATCTCTTTTTCCCATTCCATTCAAAACCAAATATATTCTTGTTTGGAACACTTTCATCAACAGTGGCACTACTATTCACCCCATGGCTCACCTAAAGAAGACCAGAGATGTTGAGCAGAGCTTAAGAATTGGAATTTGCTGCTTAAGAGGCATATCTAATAGACTTGTTTTTTGATTCTGATGTAAAATGTGAAGATGTTACTACCCAACCACCTTAACATCCACCCTAATCTTTTTGTTTTGTTCTAGGCATTTTGTCTCTATGCTTCTAGCCATAGCAGTAACATCCTTTTCCTTTCTATTTATGTATTTTTTAATGTGTAATTTTTGTGTATCAATGTTCTACCTCTTTCTATGTTACTAGTATTCCTTGAGCAATATTATTATTCTTTCTACCAAGCATTTAGTCTTTTGCCATGTCATAGCTCAGCCTTGTCGAATGCTTTGTTTTATTCTTGTCTCTCAAAACAACAGTTCTTTCTTCCAACAAACAATAGCGAGGACACAAGCATTTTATAATTCAGTCTCTGTATATTTCACTGTCCAAAACAAACCAAATGTAGAATCTACATACAGAATGTATTCCCCCGTCCAAGCACCCTAAGAGCTCTTGTACAGTATTGGAAGAGTGATCAATTACTAGTATGCAGCCCTCATAATAATGAGCAAGTACTGGGACACACTCTGGCCATTCACCCAAGATAATGATCAAGTTGTGGTATAGTAAACACATTCTGCATCCATCCATGAGATGTCATGCATTCTGTATGCTATAAAGGGAGTGATCAAATATAGAGATATACAAATACTGCCAGTACCACCCAGGCTGGAAACGGTGTACACAGATCCTGATTAAATAGTCCTTAGCAGATACATCAGTATATTGTGCAGCAACTCAAACAATGTTTTCAGTAACATGGAACAAATACTATCCTGCACAGGATTAAGCTAGAATATTCCACAAAATGTCTTTTTTTTTTTTTTTTTTTTTTCTGGTGATGATTTTCAAATTGACTTTCTAAATTTGCCTGCTTTAATGTTTTTCCCCTATACTTCTCCCAGTGTCTCACTGTCTTTTATTCTATGTCTGATCTTCCCGTATCCTGTATATAGTTCTTGCTGAACTATTTCTCTCACTTTAATTGATTGCTCATTTTGAAAGAGAAAGGAGGAACGATAAACCACACAAGCATACTGCTTCTGGTTCTCCCATTAACTTTAAAAAACTTGCTTTAGTTTTCTAAAATGCATTTTACCAGCCAAAATATTCTCAATATAACGGTTTTGGTTTTCTCTTTACTGATTTTGCTGTATGTTTACTATTTTTTTGTGGGAGATGAGAAACTGATAGGTGAATTCCATTTAGTCTTTAAAAGGCATGCTGAGTGGGTGGGTGACTTAAACATGAACTAGAAACATCATTGCTGTGACAGTTATTCTAACTTCATGAAACTGGTTCAAGTATATTGACTGATTTTGATAGGAATTCAATTTGATCTTTAAATAAAAAGATAACCTGTCCCTCAGTATGGGGAAGTGGTTACACTGGTGTTGTAGAAAGTCAACCGGTCAGGGCTTCGGGAAGCCCCTTTCTAGAGATCCTTCATCACTAAACAGGAATCCTGTCAGGCTAGAAAATAAGCTTTCATGAAGCTCTTCCAGCCCCCTTGTTTGTTTCTCCTGCCTTATGCCATGGCCACAGTGAATGCAACACATGTGAGTATTTAAAAGCGCTCAGTCCAGCTCCACTCTGCCTGATATTAGTAAAACATGTTAGTGCTGATTTCAGCATGGGCTGATTTATGTTAGGGGGTTGAAAATAAAAATTTACGACATTTTGCCACTGAAGTTTGGGGCTGAGCAAGAATTGAGGCACACAGTGGCTACTTATCTAATCAACCTAACGGTGGTATGGTGGCCACTGTCTGCATCCATCCATGGACTATCATGCACACGGAGTTCAGATTGTGACTTGGATTTGAAAGAAAGGTTTTTCAAATCTTTCTAAGTGGCCTCAAAACAGAAATAGAAACATGGAAAGACTGAGGATTCTGAAACCCTGAGCTCTGAAGAGGAGACACATACAAAGGATTATGATAAATAAAATAATGAATGATATAGAGAATGTAAATCAGTCTATCTCTTTGTCCTTTCTCCTAGTAAATGAGCATTTTTATGAAATGCAGAAATACGGCAGAATGCATTGCCATAAGACATCACTGAGGCCAAGAGCTCAGCAGGATCCTGAGGAAGAAATAGGCATTTACATGGATAATGAAAAAATCTAAAGTTTCAGTGTTTCTTTAAATAAAGTATACAGCTCCTCATGGTTCACAGCATTAGCCAGCTACTGAGAATGGGAAGAAACTTCCCCTATGGCCAAGGGATATTTTTTAATTATTCACTCTGGGATTTTTCATACTTTCCTCTAAGGCATCTTTTACTAGCCTCTCCCATCACCAGTGCCACCAAAAGTGCTCTTTTTATCAAGATGGCTGCCTCCCGAGGTAGGTTCTCCGAACACCAGTTGGGAATACTCTCTTTAGTTTCAGGTACCTTATTTATTCAGGGAGGGTTGGATTCAGCAACCTTTGTTACAGCTAAAACTCCCAGATTTTAAATTTAGAATCAGTAAGGCGTTTTTATTAATGTAAAATGATGGATGTGGGACAACTTCAGTTCTTTGTTTTACATTTAAAGGTGTTTTCTTTCTTTTTTTTTTTTTTTCTTTTGGAAATATCCAATATTTCAGGGTTGTCTTTTTCAACACTGGTAGGTCTGAAGGATGTAAAAAGCACCTTCTTAGCTCTTCATTTCTTATGTATGTATACAAAATCAAGATAATTGTAGTCACGTGGTTCTTGAAACAAATACTTCCATGCTTGTTTCTCACGAGACATGAGAGAAAGTGCCAGTATTCAGACCTTCATAAGCAACCTTTTGGTAGCAAAGCCATTTGTGATATATCTTTCCACAAAAGGAAAAAGATAGTTTTGAAGGGAAACAGTTTTCAGTTCGAAGCTTTAACAAGGTTTATTTAAAAACAAAGGGGGAAAAAGTGATTTCTAAATACTTTAGCAGTATATTAATATGTAGTCTTTAAAGAAATCTAATGGAAATTTTAAACTGTGTGTACATTTTACAAACATTTAAACGAATGTCTGTGTCTAATCTCAAGTGCATTTGATTAAAAAATAGGACAATTTTGATGTTCCATGTTCAATTATTAAGCAAAAATATTCAGTTATCAGATAGTTAATTAAGTGGAACTGACTGTATTCATTAAAATATTTGTTCCAAACAAATGTATTTAACATTCAGATATTATGCAGAATAGGTGACAATTGCATATCTCCATGGAGATCAATAATGGGATTCAGATCATTGTGTAAAGAGTCTGCAAGTTTAATGCAGAGAGAATGTCATTATTATTTCTCTCTTAATGATGGTCATTATGCGCAAACACTGATTGAATTCCATTTGTTACCTGCATTTGAGCTGAGAGGAATAATTACAATTTAAGTGTCTCCATTAAAATTCATAAAAGAATATGAATGCAAAAATTATACTTGAAACTGACAAAATATACTTTGAGGATATAAATTGTGTTTTCTGATAGGCCTCTTAAAAGTATTAAAAATAGCTTCATTTTAATAAGATGGCATATAAAGATCATGCATTATCATCACCTTTATGTTAATTCTCATAATACATGACTAATACTAAAAAGTGAAGAAATTAACTTTTAAAAGTAGAAATTAATGAAACAATAGACTACTTGTCATACAGCCTATTGGAATGGATACCTCTATATTTGGGTTATAGTCACCCATCTTCATAATACCCAGTTAACTCGTCAGCTGCTGTATATAGTGGAGATTACCCTGTCACGTTTTCTGTGACATGTTTCAATATGGTTTTTGCTCATTAAATAGGATATTATTAGTGCAACCATTTATTCAAGAAAACATTTTACGTGTGCTGTGATTTACTGCATTGCACTGACTGCTCATTGTACCATAAGAGTGATTCAAGTGCTTACTACAAGTACTGAAGGGCCTGATCCAGGATGGTGCTCAGCCTTTCAACAGTTCTTTGTGCCTCTTGACTTCTCACTGAGGTGCTTAGTTCTTTATAGGATTGGATCCTTAAGCTATAATTATTAATAGCAACAATACTCCTGAGAGACTGCCTGATGACATATCTCCTGAAACAGTAAATGATAGCAGAAGACACCTCTTGCCATCTTTACATACTGTCTAAGAGATGACAGACTGGCTGGTGGGAGTAAGGTCTCTTCGGTAAGGGTATGTTAGTTAGTAAGAAACACTTCTCCCCATTATATTTTCCTGAGCAAATATGTAGGGTTCTTCTGATGGGACCTTGAAATGGTTGTTTTCATTTTTACCAATATTTTTTTGAGTACAGGCATAGCTATTTTAGGTAAGTTTATTGAATATATTCAGGCAAGTTGTTCTGGGTGTCCTTTTCAGAAGGTGCTGTTCACCTTCTGCATGAGCAGGTGATCTCTGGCTATTGGCATCAGGACTGAATTTTCCCTTCTTTTGCTGAGGGTGGTTGTGGTGAGGACTCAAGACACCTTTTGTCAGGGCACATATGTGTTATCACAGTATTATCATTTAGGTTGGCAGCAGAAATCTGTTAATTACATTTTACGTGGATGTTCTGTCTTTCTGATTGTTTGTCCCAGTTAAGAGATGAAGTCTTAAAAATAGTTGAAAAAGCTTTGTAATGCGCAACAAGAATGAAAATCAGAACGAAAACCAGAGAAAAAGCCAGGATGTTTACAGCATTTCATCTTGTATTTTTTCCCTCTAATCTTTATCTGGCACTTCACTATTAAAATTAAAAAGAGGAGTCTAGAGTTTTATAACTATTTAACACTTGGTTAAACACTCTTTAAGTATTTGTCACCAGGCAAATGTTTCCCTATTAAACAAAATTTATGCTAAAATGGTTCTGATTAAGCAGTAGTCATTGCCATTTACAGTTGGTAGACTAAACAGTTTCCCTGGAAGATATCTCAATTAAGTGGCTGTCCAAATGAAACGTGTCACTATTAAACAGTGTTTGCTACACTATTATACTTTACTCTTCTGAGTGATGGGATATAAGATATAACTGAGTTAGTAAATAGTAAAAACTGCTTCACATGGATAGGTTTCATTCTTAGAAAAGACATGAACAAATTGTGTATACCTCCTGGTTTAAAATAAAATTCAGGGTTTAGCGTTAATCAGTAACAACTGAATATGCATGATTATTGGCAGAGCATGTTTGTAAAATTGGCTTTGCTGAACTGGGATGAGAGAGACAGAGGTGACAGTGCACAGAAAGTAAGGAGTGAGCAGTTTCATGTAAATAAGCTTTCCGTGTCCAACCTAGAATCTGCAACCATGGAAAAATTGGATTCTGCAAACCAGTGAGTTCTTGCTGAATCAGTGGGCAGAGCTTCAGAGATCCATATCCTCTCTGCAGTGCCTCTTCCTCTGGACAGAATCCTAAACTGATTTTATGAGAATTCATTGCAATTCAAAATCCTCACTCCTTTGCTGTAACTTTATTAGATTTTAGAGCACTTGCGATATAGCTAAAAAACATGCTTTAAGAGTTACTAGAACTTTGATAGATATAATAAGCAATTATTATGGGACTGACATTCTAAATGGGAAAAAAGACCTCTGTCCCTTTTAAAGAAATGTAGAATACTTACCTTACAGGAGTATAACTGTGCTTCACAGTCTAATATGTGAATTTGACCTAAGCTTTTGATTCTCTCAGCAGCTACTAATGGCAGTTCAGATCAACTGGTATTAAATCACAAGTATAAAAAAGCATGGGGAAAATAGCCACCAATTGAATTTCTTAACTAGTTACTCCTGATTGACCTCACATTCTCCTGCTTGAACTGCTGTTTCTCAGGTATGCAAATCTCTCCTTGATTGTATACTTATGGGTAGGCTACTTCCTAAATCCTTAGGGGAGTAAAAATCCTTTTTCACAAACGTTCAAGCTAATCAAACACTACCTTCTTCCATGTCTTATTTCTTGTTACTCTGACACGGCGAGAGAAGTTCAAGGCAACAATAATTGCCCTTATAATGCTTTTGGAACAATTCAATGCATGTAGGTCAGGCAATGAGAAGTGGATGGTTTCAGAAATGAAAAATCATACTTAATCACTTTTTTATAAAGGATTGAAAATGATTTTGTTAAAATCAAGTCATGCTGTGCTACTAGAAGACGTTTTCTTCTGGTGACATTACTTTATTTGATAGTCTTGTGGTTCAGTCAATAAACACATGAGAAATATACTCGGTATACATTATGAGTGAATGCAGCAAAATACCCCCCAAAAATAACAGGATGAGATCACCCTCTCCCCAGTTACTGCTCCTTTCCAGGTTGAGCAAACTGTAAATCAGAAAAATGTCTCTGCTCAATTTACATGGGCACTGATGCCTCTGTGTCAAAACCTGAGGGTCCTTCCCTACGCAGACCTTTGGAAAATAAACACGGTAGCATATACAAGTAACCAAATGGATTTTTGAAAAGCCCAAATAAATAAAATTGTCAGTAATTCTGATGGTAGGAATCTACATATCTGAAGTAACACAAAAGTGAGGGTTCGATATATTCTTTCTATTAAAAGTAAATTACTCTGCTGCAGAGGAAGGGTGAATCCATACAATTCTTTTTTCTTGTTCCCAGTAACTGTAGAGACAGTTGGGGCAGAATCAAGTATGTTGAATCAAGTTTGCTCTAATTTAAGGCTATGCACACCCAATATTTTACCTTTACTGTTCTTAAGCATCATAGAAGCTCCACATCATATTATATAACCTGGTTTGCTTCTAGTAACTCAGTTACCAAACTGCAGGAAAACAGCATATAGAATAGAAAAACTACTGTCCTCCTTGTCAGGTCTATGCTTACACAATCTCACAATAATGTTTTGTATATATGCATTGAGAATCACCCTCCAGTGAAGGTTTTATGCAAATCAAATGGTAAAATTTGAACTTTTGCGTGTTTTATATTGAAATTCGGGAAAGAGACTTTCTCATACTGCCTTGCTATTACAGATACCTCTTTCTAGTTGTAGCATGTCTTTGGTTTGGGGTTTTTTTGCTCTTTCCATCTGAAAATAAATTATCTGAACCCTTACTACAAGGAAAATACTCTTCTACCTTGCCAAATCAGAGCAGGTAATTTATATATTGCATTTTACCCAGATGCATCTGAATATAAAATAAATAACCAAATATCGCAACCCTTATTGGCGCTTCTTCTAGTAACGCTATGCTCCTTTTCTGACTAGCTGTGTGGCTTTCGTGCACGTGTTTAACATTATGTCCAATTTACACAACATGATAATGAATGATCCCATGTTAGGCCTGGGAACTCCATACTTCTGGAGTTAGGAAACCGAGACTCTGCTCCAGCCGTGGCTCTTGCACCTATGCATAAAATACAACAATTACACTGATTAGGCTAATAAACCACAGCATAACCAAACGGCGAGCAGAAGTTACACAAGCACTTGTACGTTTTATGTATCTTGTTGTTGTGTTGTCTGTCAACATTTTATCAGTTGTAGGCATTTAACTTACACTCACTTGACCAGAATTAAGAGTGTTTACTTTCCTCATAAGAGGGCAGTCAGATATGTACCAATTTTTGTTTTAACTGTGGAGAGCAGGGAGCTGGGAGCAGAGCAGGGAAGGGATCCAGGAAGGCCTAATCAATCACTGACAGATTACAGCTAAAGCCACTTCCATACCCATTAAAGCAGGACAAATGCAGAATTGCAACTGAACAACTTCTAGTTTTAAGCCAACAGTGGGACTTCCTAGTTATTTATCAAAGTCATTGCTGGTAAGCAGCATGCCTCACTGCTCGATTGTACTTCACAGCAGACAGAGCTGACTGAAGCTTCAGCCATGAAAGAAGTGTTTATGCCCTCAGCTGTGGTGCTGTCAGCCCTCTGGAATTTACTGTAAATCACACAGCTTTTATTGCAAGATTTAGTAGCTGATCCTCTGTGGGCTCTATTCACTGCAAGCTTGTTACTATTTGGATGTTAGCCTCAGTCCATAAAGGGACTTGCTACACATCATCAAACAGCAGCGGAAAACCAAAGGTTTCATTTTTCAATTTTCTAAACCCTAAACTCCTCAACAGTCATTGAATTTCATTGCAGAAAGTGGAAGTCTACTTTATTATGGTACTCAATTTCCCCAATGGAGTTATACACTTATAACATTACTTTTATTTCCAATGACAGGATCTGGCCATCTGTCCTGGCTGTAATTTCATAACACACTCACTAGTTTTTATTTTAAGGGAATTTCTAGATATTACATTGAGCTTGTGACAAAATTGTAATGTAGATATAAAGGCCACAATAATGATAACTACATTCAGTGCTGCCTAACATCTTAACAAAGTAATTTTTTTTTCTATTCCAAGTATAGAGGCATCTGGATAAGCTTCTAACACAAGCTGACAAATAGAAAAGAAAAAGTTTTGAAAAGCTGGCAAATATAAAAGGATAAGGCCTTTCAAGAGTGAGCCTCAGCCAGGACAGCATTATTCCACAGGCAGTATGTATTTTATCAAAAATGATACCATGCATCAGTTTTATCAGTCATTCCTACTAAGATCAAACGAGGGAATAAAGGGGTATGCTGAAACGTTTCTTTGTAATCAGTACCGTTATTCCCTGCGAGGCAAAGGGACCTGACAAGGCATTTAATTGTGTTTGTCGTGCGGTTTACGCGGTGGGGGGGGGCAGACCCATGGCTACTACCCCACGTCAAGGGAAGCGCAGCCCAAGCCTCTTTCAGGGCCTCACTGTTGCCCTGCAGCGAAGGAGCCCGAGCACCGGGACTGAACAGGCTCTGTGACCCTCCCTGGTTTTGCCCTTCACGTCCCTAAGGAAACAAGGTGGTTGCCTTTTAGTTACCAGACAAGTGTCCTGCTGTCCCCAGGGGTTCCTCCTGAGAGGCCTGCAGAGTGGGTGCAAGGCCTCCCTGTCCTGTGGTGCAAGGGCTGCCTTCTGGGCAGTGGGGTAAAACCTGCAGGTGACAAGGGGGACAAAGGCAATGCCTGTGCTGTTACTGTTCTCGGCTGAAGGAAAGAATTCATAGACCTGCTTCTCACATCTCTGTTTTGGGGAGGTCCTTCTAGCATGAAGTCGAAGTAAGTTTTTTATTGGCTTCAGCTGAACAATGTTTCTTGCACTCCGTTCACTTTAATAATTGCACTGTTCATGATTAATTTTGTTAAAGCTGTATGGAAATGTTATTTTAACCATCAGTTAAACCTGCTGTGGTTCCTATGTTAAGAAACATGTCGCAATGGCCTTGTTAAGAGGAACATAGAAAGATATTTACATCTGCCTCTGCTTTCTTCAAAACTCTCTCAGAAAGTGTGTGCATTTACTTTCAGATTTAAGGCTGCTGTTTCAGTAAAGAAAATAGAAAGCAAAGACATGTATTAAAAAGGTCATTCTATTTTTTCCCAGCTTTGTAGTAATTTTTCCTTCATTATTACTTTTGTTTCACAGAGAAAAAAAGTTTGTATGCTTTTTAATCTTAATCCCATCGAATGAACCAAAATGGAGGGTTTATTTCTGTTTGATGTATTATGTATCAGGTGATTTAAGTGAATGCTATATGCCTTTTATAAGCAAAGACCAGGCCCCAGTGTCAGAAACCTGACCAAGGCCACTAAAAGACCTGAATGGCTGTCTGTACTGTGTGTATGCTGTCCTGTGCATATATTTAGAGATCATGATTTAATATTAAAGCAAAAAAAATATTTTCCAAAATATTAATTTGCTTGTATTTCAAGGCCACAATCTCTTCATCTTCTGCAAGATCATGAGTAGTCAGTCAAGCAGTTAGTTGGTTTCTCCTTCAGCGAAGTACCATGATTCTGAATCCTCAGCATTTCTGGCTGCTTCTTCTGTTACCAGGCCTCCTCCCTCTGTTGTTTTTTTTTTTTATTATTATTATTTCAGAAAATATTTCTCTTGTGATTGCTGAACTCTTGTAGTTAACACAGTAATTTTTACTACCAAATTCATTCAAGTGTTAAGTTGGTGCATTTTAGTCAAAATTTCAGCCAAAGCTGCTGGCAGAAGAAAGCATGACTGGTAAATCAGTCCCAGGCACGAAAATAAGTGTATTTCCTACCCAATGGTGTGCAGCTGCACTGTTAAGGCAGCATAAGAAATCTTCTCAGTAGTGCATACGTGGGACCTGGAATATATATACTGCTGGGTGACTACCCCTTGGACACTCCCTGGGGTGCCATGGTGTGCTGGAGCAAACTGAAGTGCTCTTTTGACCAGGGCTGTGAGTAGTGCGTTGTGATAGAAACCTGACCCAGAGAGGTACAAGCCTCTCCATAATAGTGGCACCTCTACCTGAAATAGCAAATGCTTTTGAGGAAACTCTGAAGGTGTAAAATAATCTTTACTAAAGTCATTCTGTCTGTTTAATCTGAATTTTTGCCTAATACAGAGAGGTGATTTCTCTTACACAGTGCACAAGCACCAGGATTATTTGCTTCCAAGATATTTACGGCCTGAAGCTGAGCTGTTTCACAGAGGAAGGACTCCCCTTCTCTGTGAGCAAATAAAGAAAATTAAATAATTTTATGATTATTTTTAAATAATTATATTCCCTTTGAGGATGTGTAAGACTTTCATTATTATTCACATTGCTACATTAGTTTTTCCTTACACTGAACTATCTTTTCCTCCCTACCATCCTTTTTTTTTAATTTATTTTTATTTCAGTCCTTCTTTTACCCCTTCTGTGCTCATGAGTCTGCTTTAAAGTTTTTATAACTGCTTTATCTTTGCTAGTATTTCTAGATACTACAGGTGATGCTCCATAGGCCTGGGATCTTCTCTGCAGAAAGGTGGAAAGATTGGTCAGGCTGGAGAAAATAGTGCTTATGGTGCATGAAAGCTGTTCATAACAGAGATATGTCCAGTCCTTACTGCATATTTAGGGCCACATTACCTTTTCTGTGAAGGTAATTCCTAAAGACTCAGGAATTACGTATCAATGTAGCAAACTGTAAATAGGCTCCACTGGAAGGACATGGGTGTCCAGTGCTTGCATGAGTTTGTGGATGAGGCATAGATCAGAGGACCCTGGTGACTACAGGGGCTTCCCTTGTGCAGGGGCTTGCATTGTGAAGGTGGTCTCTCAGAGCCCTGGAAAATCCTAACACCTGAGCCAGGAAGAATAACCAGCTCATGATAGGCAATAGAAGGAGACCTTGTCCTCTAAGTATCACCATCCTGTTAGTATAATTCTGGTTTCTTTCCACTAGCGTAATGACACTGGTTTCAGAGAAAATGCTACTGATTTACAGAAAAGTGAGAATACAATCAAGTTTGTATATGGGCTGTGTGTATTATGACTTGGATATTTTTCACATCCCAGTAATCTTACTTCATAGTTGCTTTCCTCATGACCTTCATCTTATGACCATCAATTCTTTCCTCTTAAATCTAACTAGGCTAATTCTCCTTACGATAATAATTACCTAATAGGTTTCTAAAAGAAATGGCTTAGTAGTTTGTTCCAAAATTGTCAAAGACACTAAGTAAATGAAAATTATCGTATCCTAAATTATCAAGCTAGGAGTCCACAATAGAAGAATAATTTACCAATGTTGAAAGAATAGCCAATTTACTTTGACAACTTATTCCAAGCAATTTGGGTGCGTGGGGAGCAAGAATGGATACATAGTAATTACTGTGTATGAAATTTAGAAAAAGATATTCTCATCATTTTTTTGTTTTTCTGAAAAAAATCACTGGCATTTTAAAGTGAGTTTATTCTTAGCACTCCCTATATATCAGTGCTCAAAATTCACTTTTCCATAGATTAGACAGACAGCTTTAACTCTTCTTAGTGTTTAGGAGTTGTATGTGGGAGATCCCTTGGGATTTACTCATGCTGTAAAGCACATTGTGATCACATTTTGTGAGTTCTCTGTTCACTAAAGCCCCTCCAGCCTGTTCGCTGCTTTGCTGTGTGTTGGTCCTAAGGGATGTAAACTCAAATAAAGGGTAGTCTTGAAATATAAAGGATTTTTTAGCTTAGAGGAAAAATAAAACTGTATATGTAAGGGCCAAATTCACTGTTGTAAGTGGATGCACAGTCATTTACTTCAGCGGATTTGTGCCTGCTTCTGCAAGTGGATCAGTGTGTTTGGCTCTAGATGTGAAAAATAAATAATGGAAAGCATTTTAGAATAATGCTTCTATGAGAGCTAGACATACAGGAGGGCTCTAACTCGCACGGTCTCCCTTCCATAGGGTTTTATACAATTCCCATAACTATGGATTTTCTCAGTGCAACAAATGCTCCACTTCCCAGGAGATTTACCTTTCCTAAGCATATATAGTAATAAATACTTTAACCAGGGACATTGCAGAAAAAGTATTCTAAACATCACCCTATTTAACCTTTAAAATGCCAAGTATACTAATTCAAGTCATTTTCCTGAGTAAACCTGGACAAACATGTTAATACAAAAAACTAAGGATATTGGCCTTAGAAGTGGGTACAATGCCTGATTGTAATTGAAAAGCTTAATCTACATAATTAGGTACAGAATAAAGAATGAATACATAACCATGTAGATAAGAATACAAATAATGTAGAGAAGAAAGTACTGTTTTATAGAGCAGACCTGCATTAAGGAAAGAAAAAGCAATGTAAGAATGTCTTTTTCTTAAATGAAATTTTTTCTGAAATCCTTCTTACTCCTATGACAGGAAAGCAGGTTACTCTTCTGGCCTGGAATATCTCCACTGATTTCAGTTCAATTGCTTCTGATTCCAGTTTGGCCTTAGATTTCTCCTTTCTGGGCCTCAGGGCAATAATTAGTCTTATAACCATTAAAGATGACATTTTTTAGAAATATTAAGTGGTTGATGTCCTTTTCGTCTACTGTATGTCATTACATTTTCATCCTTCTGGAAGAGGATGGCTGTGCAGCAGCGAGGAAGCCACCACCTCTGTCCTGCCCTGGCTGCTGGAGGGGCAGGGGATTTCCTGGGGTGGGGGGGAGTGGAGCTGCCTCCCTGGAGGGCAGCTGGCTTTTCCTGAGGAAAGAGACTTTTGTAAGGAGGGGATAAGCTGGGAGGGAAATCCAGCAAGCAGGAATTGATCAACAGGGGAGACTGCTGAGAAAGGCAGGGGCTGAATGTCCAGGCAGTCCTTAGAGCCTGAAAAAGGAGAATATTCTTAACCAAGTGGGACTCTGTAGAGTTTGTGGCTGAAAAGTTCCTGGCCTGAGCCCAAGCCTGGAGGAGAGGCTGCATGTCACTATGGTGCTGTGGTGCACACACACACACACAAAGATACACCCTCCATGGGGAGCAGGTTGCTTTTAGACTGTCTTAGCCAGTAGGGTAGACTCCTTGCCTTCTCATGCCCTAGGCTGGGGAAACTGCCCCTTATAGGGCTCTCAGCACCCTCCTGGTACTTTCTGGGGTGCTGACTTTAATAACGAGCTGAGGCAAGTCCACCCCAAAACGCAAGCTGATTCAAGAGCTCATCACACATGAGAACAAAGATGTTCACCCTGTTGTGAGTCCAGTTGGTCAAATTATTCAGGTATGAGTAAACTACTTCCTGGTTAACAAGTGCTTGTAAAATCACTTGTTTGACTTTCATTTGTAAATTGGAAGGATTTTTCAACCGAACTGTATTGTATTGATTTGCCATAAAACCCTTGGTTCAGCTGTAAACTATTTTCTGTGACCATAAACTGTCTCTAAATCTGTTCGCGTAGCATGATAAGCTACTTAATTCATGTCATGAGTTTTCCTTTCTATTTTTCTTAAAATGTGAGAATGAATCTGTCTGTGTCCAGATCCTTGTGCATACACGTGCTGGCCCAATAAGTATCCTTCAATCATCCAGTCAGTTATTTGCAGACTTCTATACATTTACACTCCTTTTAAGATCCTTTTACACTGGACTTGTATTTGCTTAAATGAGGGCATGTGGCTACAAACACTTGTGCATATGCCATAAATTAACGGAGGTACACAGTTTAAATCAAACAAACACCTGAGAATTTTCATGTACTTTGCTGAACTCAGCTTCCTCAGATTTGACCAGATTTTGATTCTGTGTAAGTGCAAGACCCTGTTCACATGGCTGCCATGAGGCCAGCTTGCCTATTGTGCCACTGGTGAATGGCATTCGCTTTAGTGTTTTCCATCAGTAAAATTGGCAAGCTATTTGCAATCAATGCTGAGCAATCTGACACAGCTTCTAATTGAGCAGCCTACTAGCTGCATTATAGAAAAAATAATTTTTAGATTTACTCTTGTAGTGATACTGTCCATATTTCCCTATCATGTTATTTTATCCTCTCCAGTATAATAATTACTTGTGACTATGTAAAGACTTCTGCCCCAATCAAAGTCAGTGAGAATATACCACTGAAGACATAAGTGGAAAAGTCAATACAACAGCAATGGATGAGACACAGACAGTACTTCCAGCCTCAGAACATCTTGTAATAAATACAGATTCCTCTTTTATTTTTTCTCAAAAGAAACTGAGAAGTATAGCACTTTTTCCAGAAACATGTTTTGAATATTACTTACAATCCATGCCTTTCTGTATTCTTGAACAGCTGCTGTCATGTCTTGAGACCTACCAAATACAGTATGTCTCTCTTCTCTCTTCCCCTTGGCCAGTCTCAGGTCATTACTTCTCTGGGAGTGGAATGCCTTAATCCACCAGCTCTCAGGTTGGGCCCTATGTTGTCGTCCTCTGAGTACCAACCAGTGACTACACTTACAGGTCCAGGCATGAGCCTTTCCTTTATCTTTTGAAGCTTGGACCAGTAGTTCTCATTAAAATGACCCCCAAGCAACTTTTCAGCATACCAAAGTGAAAAGCAGGGGGTCTACACCCACATCCACATACCAAACTTTCTCTGTTTATCCACAGTTCCTTCAGCACCACCTTGTTCTTCACATCTGAGCCAGGAGGAGCAAATTTGCTTTGCTTTACAGGCTGTTCTGACTGCTGCTGAATTTTCCAGGCTGACAGCTTTTTCTCACTCTGGACAACCTTTTCTACTTCACCCCAAAACCCTTTCCTGTCTGTAGGACAGGATCTTTTAACAGATCAGTGTTTTCTGATCTTCCTCATCTCAGGCTCACACACAAACCTTTCTAGCTATAAACCCTGTCCCAGTGTTTTGAGGGATGTTCCTTATCTGGGCCATTCTTTCATCTTTCCTGTCCAGTTCTTTAACAAACCCTTTGCAGCTTCCTTTGATTGAACTCAGTTCATTCAGGTTAAGCAGGAACAGAAAACTGAACAGGAAAAAGCCACATTTAATATTCATAGAAGGATACAAGTATGTTTTTCCAGTTTGTCACCCATTTCCTTCAAAAGTGACCAACTTGCTAGTTGTGGATGCAACAGGCATGTGTTTAGTTGACTCATACTCTGTTTCAGATATGTTGTCATACGACATGTATAAACCAATATTAATTCAGGTATATTTATTACCTGTTTTGATTACAGGAGGCCTCAGGTTCAGCAGAAGAGCTGTACCTATTCCTCAGAAGTGCACACTCTAAAGAGGGGGATACACAGATGTGTACATGCAGACCAGGGTGCTGGGAATAGACTTAGTTCAAGACTATCAATTGAGTAAGAGATTATTGCTGAGGTATCAAGAGATTTCATGAAATTCACTGAAAAAAGCCCCTTGTATCAAGTCTTAGAGAACATACAAAAATAAGTAGTAGAAGTCTGTGTGTAAAATTCGGTAGTGATAAGATACATGATTATGTAATGATGCTGTTGCATAAGATTGTTCTGAGTAGGTATATTGCTGATGCCAATCTTCCCTCCTTTTTGTATAAACTGCGGAATGTCACCATTTTCAAACACATTTGACTGCCTTCTCTGCCTTGTGCATGCTTCTTCATAGTCTTTGGGTGGCAACCATGAAGCAGCTGTACCTTGAAGGTTAAGAAATCCTTATGTGCGGCTCAATTCACACGTTCCCACTGCTGCCCCTGCACCATGCTGTGTGAGAGTCTGCGGCATGGCCACGGTATTGCTGTACCCTGCCTCTTTTTGAGTACTTTCTTGCATTGCAGAGCTAGCTGGTGTGATTTGTACTGTCACAGATGATGCTACTCTAATTACTGCTACGGCCAACTCAGGTTTGGTCTTGGGACTTACAAAGCCAGGCTGGGGTTTTGTGTGAGTGGGCATAGCAGACTCCATGGCTGAATCTTGACCTAGGAAAGACACAATTTCACCTCTGGCCCTTGAGATAATGGAAGAACACCCCAAGCAAACGGGACTGCAGCTGACAGAGGTCTCCACACTCCTATCAGAGATACTTGTCCCCTTTATGTTAAAAATAAAAAAAAAAATGAACCTTTCCAGACTAAGTGGATTTTCAGTAGTAATAAATAATACACTGCTCAAAATGCTAAGTCTTACATGTGTAAGACAGCCTGTTTCAAACAGCGTGAATGTTACCAGTCCTGGTTTAGGGGTTTTTTTGATGCTTTCTTGAAAAACAAGTAGAGCAGGTGATTTAAAAATAAAATTTCCTTTAATTTACTTCGATTACTGGACTTAGACTGTCACGCTGACTTCACTGTGATAGTTCCTCTTTCCTTTTCCCCTGTTACAATAGCTTGGCAACTGCAGTGAAATGAAACTAAAGTGACAGCTCGAGACAAGGAGGAAAACTAATATACACTGTGGAGAGCGGGGACCAGCCGGGTGGGTGACGTCACTTGGAGGGGCACCATCTGAGTGTCAGAGCTGTCACGATTCATTCCCCGCATATCAAATCTGCTCTGCTTTCATGTGGAGCAGGGGCTTGTTACCTCAGGTACTCGAATCAAATATCCCTTTCATTTGTTTGTATTTACTCAAGTGTGTTTTGAGGAGACTGAAACCAACTATGTCTGTAGCCACCAGTCATCAGCTAGGTTGTGTGTGCTGGACTGTGTGACCCAGCAATACGAGTGGCTGTCAAATGTGTGGTCTTCTAATATGCACTCTTTTTTGCATCTCCTGAACTGTTAGTCTTTGTGAGCATCCACTCTGTCATCTGAAATAAGGGTACAAAGCCTGCGTCGGGTATACAACAGTCTTCGGTAGTCAGCCACATCTCCTTTAGGCCATTGTCTTTTCAGCCTGAATGAAGCCTCCTGCTAACAGACGCACGAGCAGGAGAAACCCTGCTTCTTTCTTTTTTCTCTTCTGCCCATTTTCTTCTTTTGTTGAGTTCACAGAGAACTCTGTGTTAGATGAGTGATAACATGTAGTGAAATGCTGTTAAATATATGGGATTCCAAACATTAAAATAACTCTCGTTCCTTGAATTACCTTTCATCGCAGGTTGTCTGAAAGCCCAGAGAATTTAGCTATACAATGTCTGGGCAGGATACTTCTGTGCACTGAGATATAATAAGAACTCATTAGGGATGAGGCACCAAAAGGACTAGGTGGGGGCTGCAGCATCACAACTACGTTAAAAGCTAGATCCACTCATACACGGAGTATTGGAAAGTAGCAGAAAGGAAATTTCACGGTTACCACTCTCAGTGTTTGATTGCTGTCACTTTGAACTGATGCAGGTGTCTGTACTCAACTACGATGCACAAGGGCTCAGCTATGTTGGTGTCCTCAAAATTGCCAGGTGTAGTGTAGCCTGGTAGACCTGCGTTTCCTGTCTTGTCCTTTTTCCCTTTTTCTAAAAGCTTTATATGATCTTTTCTGGGATTGTGAGCAATCCAGAGTCAGTGATTAGTCATGAGGCTGCCCCGGTTGCTTGCAGGGGAAAAGGCTGGAACCTCCTTGCTCTAGCAGCTCATCTAAAGCTGGCTCTGCCCTTTTCTTCTGAGCCAGTTCCTTGTTTGCCTGTATGAAGCCATGAAAGCCCAGCTGTTGTCATGGGCTGGACTTATGGACGGTAGGGAGCACTAATTATTACTTGTACACTAAAGCCTCTCATTCTGAAAAAAAAAAAGGAATTGTCTGTGGGGCAGACACTATTTCAAGTCAGCTGGCACCAGCTAAGGGTGGGCCAGTGTGTATTTGTCTGCTACATACAGCCACATGTTTACCAGGACAGTCTTTATGTGTAAAGGGAACATAGCCTGCCTTCTTTATGAGGGACTCTGGTACTTTATCTCCTTCTTGTAGCTGTTTTGGGCCATTGCAACTTGCTCGTTAGCAGGGAACACCTCTATCGTATAATCAGGTATTGCACAACTGGAATGTTTTTTTACAAATATGAAAGTATTTCTTTGCCAGATTTACCCAAGGGTATCCTATTCCTGGCTCATATATGCAAGACATTCATGCTCTTCACAGTTATGTAAATTTCCAAGTAAACTGGGAAATGTATTTGCGAGAATAATAAGATATCAACAAAGAACCAGAATTACACCCAGACCTATCCTGCTTCCACAGTGCAGTGAAGGCTCCTGTAGCAGCAGTTCTAGGCAGGAGCTCAGAAAGTACCACAACTGCCCTGCTCTTGGGATTTAGCCAAGGAAAGAGGGAAGAAAGGAAGGGGAGAGAAGGGGAACAGTGACTGATACAAGCGAGTGTGCTGGTGGGGCAGAGGAATTCATTCATCCTCACTGACGAGAGTCCGTCACTGCTGGGTAGTGCTGCAAGCACTCTGATGCAGATTTTCCCAAGAAGTACCCACGCCCAAGCTTTTTTTTTCACCAACGCTTTTCTAATTTCTCAATCAGTTTCAGTTCAGCCAAATCCAAATATACTAATCTTTTTTTAAACTTCATTAATGTGAAATGTGGTGACATTTTAAAATCAATCCCACTGTCATGTTTAAGGAACATATGGAAAATAGTCTGTACATATTAATCTAAGGAGCATTTTAATGTGGCTTTCCTTTAGTGCGTTGGTTAAATTATGGTTAGATATGTCCTAACTTGAGAAGTGTTGAAACTGCAGGCAAGTGCTTTCAGACAAATTGATGTCAAATTGCACAGTACAATCATATATTCTGGATCTTGACCCGCAAGGGGAATGTGTCACTGTGACAATGTGCCTAACTAGTCTCTCATATGCTTGTATGCTGGCAGTGTTTATACTTACAAAAAAATAACAAGCTACGTAGTATTGCAATCCAGATCATTTGTATATATGGCCTGAAAGAGTTGAAAAGATTTCACAGAAATACTCAGCAGAAAAAAGGGAAGAGTTTAAAGGGAGCAGGTAAATGCAAGAATTGCGAGGTTCTCAAAGATAGGCATCCCAATGCTGAATAGGAATCATTCAGGAAAAAATGATGTGAAGTGATTGCTTCTGAACCTGATATTTCTAGATTGTTGCTAGTGAAAACCATAGCAGTACCTCTTCATAAAGCTTTTAAGAGGATCCACTTTCTGTTCATGATTAGGAAAGAATAAAAAGAGTATCTCCCAAAAGTAGATATTGGTGTTTGTATTAATACTAGAACAGACTGGGACAAGAATTTGAAAGTCATCTTAAAAGTTGCCGAACTATGCAGGCAGTGTAGCTATGTTTTCTACAAAACCATGGCTCTGTTGCCTGTCTTAATTCATACTCTCTACAGATTAAATTAAAAAGCTTCCCGTTACCAGGAACACTGTATGCTTTATGCCCACGGATAAGTAAAGCATGCCAACACTGGAAGAATGAACAAATTAACAGACAGCCTGGAGCAACAAGTAACTCGAACTGTCTTGACAATAAAAAAAAACTGTGAAGGGAAGTTAAAGTGCAATTCTTATCTATTGACTAAGCCTGGGAAAGATAATAAATTCATAAATTCTTAAATTCTAGGTGGAACTCTTAGAAAAACAGATAAGGAGGACACACATCCTGGGAATCCCAGAGGGGGAGGAAGGTAAGAAGCTACCATATATCCTACATTGTGCTACAAAGAACAACTTGCTGTATATTGAGAGCTTATCATGTTGCTGTGAAAAGGGCACCATAGGAGACCAGCAGCTGCAAAACTGTTCTCCTAAAGTTAATGGACTTGGGGGGTCAAAAGGAGAGTATTTTTGTCTGCACAAAACATCAAGGACATTGAGTTTAATAAGTGGCAAATTTTGATTTTTTTTTTTCCCCTAATGCTGGGCCCTGCACTCAGCAAAATAGTGCTCTTCAGTGCCCAGAAAACATGCTTTCCAAGAAAATAAGTGCTATCAGTTAGTGTAGTCTGACTAAGTTGTGAGTCAAATAGCCCTGGAAAATGTACTTATTCTAGATGCAGTTGAAGGCAAAATGTATGTGTATGAGAGAGAGAAAGAGAAAATTCTTCAGCTGAAGACTACATAGCTGTATACAAACTATGCTTTCAATGGGCTTTATTGTACTTTGATTGTGATTTTACATTTCAGCTGGTGTCATGTTATAAATAGAAACTGAATTCCATAATCAAATGGCCATACTGAAGCCGGCTACAATGGCAAAGTGAAGGGGATGGATCTCTTTATAGGATGGTAGAAAATCTATTTCAAGTTCTATTATTAGTTTAGTTTATCACCTTCCTCCCCATTTGTAATACCAGCAGCTTTTTAGCTGAAATTGAATATTTACCTGAGTTTCTGGAGGGTTTTTATTTGCAAGTGTACATTTACGTTGGAAAGTATGTTCCAGGCTGGGTGATGTGATGGTGTTCCATTTGTTAAACTCATGTGGCACTCCTTATTTTTGTTTCTTTGTTTCTGGGTCTGCTCAGTTTGGCCAGTTATAGTTCATTTTCAGGTTTATGTTGATGGATTCAGTGGCACTGTACAGCAAACATGTTGAATTTAAGCATATGAGTTTTACTATAGTTTGATAGTGGTTGAGAAATGTGAACCATAATTTATTTAATAATAATTTATTTGATAGTAAACATAGACAATAAGAAAGGAAAAAATGACAGTGCTGATCTAACCTGTACTTCCAATTGTAGCTGGACCATTCTTTGGTTCTTTCTTGTTCCTTTGCTGATCTAAACTACTCCACTTACCACTTGGATGCTTTCTAATCATGTCTGCCTGTTTGGTTCTGCATTGTCAGAACCAATACTCTTATCTACCAGTCTCTACTTAGTAAATTTTCAAGTTTACCCTATACTCTGTCTATAAAAAGGAAGTGTCCATGCACATTTGCAATGCTGTCCTTAAGACTTCAAAAAATCTGCTTTGAAACTTTCCTTTGCAAAGAAGCTTGCAAAAAGTAGATCTTTGGGTCACTAAATCAAATGATAGCCGTGATATTGCTGATGAACCTCATCCTGTCGTGATTCTCCTTTAGTCCATAACCTTACATTGCGTTTTGTTTAGTCCTTAGACTGAAGGGCGTTCAATCAGGGGTCATCGCTTTGTTCTGTGTTTGTGCAATCCCTATCACAATGAAATCCTGCTCTGTGACTAACACTCCTAGGTTATATGGTAATAAAAATAAACTAACAATTGTAAGCATATATCTTACTGTGGGGAAAACTGTCAATTATATTATTACTTCTAATTTGTTGATGATGTCATCAATGACACACAAGACTTCTGAATTTTGTTTGATGAAGACTAGAAAGACATCAGTCATAGTCTGCAGCATGCACCTGCCAAGTCACCAGTTTTCTGCTGCTGTGTTTCCCTCATAGTTAGAAGTCCAAATCAGTGCCAGATACTCCTAAATAGGGACATCTGTAATAGGCTTCGTGTCCTTTACATGCCTCCTGCCCAGATCCCATTATCACTCTTCTTCTTTCTGTGTTTTTAAATGATTGCATTTCTCATATTAGGCAAATCCTGTCCCTTACCTGGATGATGTCATTAATCTTCTTTTACACCATGATATATTACTAAGTGACATACTGCATCATATACGTATTGTTACTCCACTCACACGCTTAGTGAAGACATTGCTGGCATGTGGAATGCAAACGTCAAGTCAGCTGTGAAAAAGTTCTTTTTAAAAATCATGGAAAGTATGCGTGCCAGCAGGACAGACTGCCCTTTTTACTATAGATTAAGACACAAAAGGATGAATTTTAAGAGAACCAGGAACACTTGCCAGGCCTATGCTGATCAAATTGCTTGTGTATAATACTTTATATTCCAGTCTGAGAAATTACTACAGGAGGAATGTGACCTTTTTGGCTCATTTTCAAATACTAACTGTAAAATTCCAAGTTTATTGGTTGCAAAGAGTTAATTCTTTGCCCTCCCTCCCCCCCCCCCCCCCCCCCCCCCTTGGTATTAAACTGACAGTTTTAAAAGATCTGTTTTTATTTATTGTTTAGGAAGCATAAAAGTGTCTTCACAGGCTCTAAGTGTAGTGAAACTCCTTTTTTGCAACCAACAGGGGGGCGCAAGCAAAAATAGGAGCCATAATTTTGAGGACTAACTGGTACAAAGCACAAGGGAAATGATAAAATATACAGTTCAGTGGAAATTTGTTTGTTGCCAGTGAGATATTACTAGCTCCTGAATGAGTCATGCCATTTCATTCAAAAAACTGGGGAACAGCACTCACTTTTTGGCATTCAGATAGCAAAGAATGTAATACATTGAAATGCTGTTCGCAAGGGTCAAACTGACCTCCCAGCATTGGCTTGGAGGCTGTATTCTAAACAGCTGTGTCCACCCAGCATAAATGAAGCATAATGCAGCCATCAATCCTCCTTCCAGTGGTGTCTTACACTGCTTCTGGCCTCTCTGTCATGCTACATTTTTGCTTAGGATTAAGGTATCCCTGAACCGTTGGGGAGCATCGTCCCATATCAGTCCTCTCTTGGAGACTGTAGTTTGAGAACTACTAATATACTAATTAAGGGATTGAGGCATATAAATAGTTTGTAGAGAAGATCATAATGGGGACAGAATACTTTTAGTCTTATCATTAATTGTCTCTACTGGATCATGTTTTCATAAACTTTTAGCCCACAGCCAGCTCAATTTTTAAACCATTGCTTATGTTTGATCTTTGCTAGAGCCAAATACTGCATTAAGAAACTGAATGACAAGTGAGATGGAAAACTCCTGCTCTGAAGGCTTTTCTTGTTTGAGTTTGGGAGAGGAAAACAACTCAGTACAGTTTAATGATGTTCTGGTGGATAGAAAGTGAAAATATTTTCATTGCTTTGGAGAACAATAGACTTGGCCTAATTCAAAATAACACTTTCAAGTACTGAAATTCCATTGCATTTGTTAAAACTCTAAATGCACCTTTGATTGCTTTCTTATTACCTATTGATATTGTAGAAATAACAGTATTACATATTATTTTCATGAATATTTACGCACAACCTCACGTTTTATCATAAAAATATTTTTACTTAATTTCTGAATAACAAATTACGAACTACGATCCTCACTGTGCATAGCAAATGTTAAATGTTGTTCTGTTTTCAGACATTAAGCTGTCAGTGTTATTTGAGATGTTGCAAAATCATGACCCCTTTAGAAGAAACACAGCACTAAAACATTCCTTCCATAGCAACTATATTCATAGCAGCAATGTACTAGAGTCAGTCAAACTAAATAAACTATCGCAAATTGCATCCTCCTCGTTGGTCACTGGGGTTTCCCGTGTCAGATTTTGCCTGAAGTCACAATACGGATAAGTGAAGTGTCATTTTTTCACTAGTGCAAGGCTTCTGATCAATACTACCGTTTGGTTTCCTCTAAAGAAGGGACCCTAGGATGGGTAGTGGTGCCAAATTTTACTTTAAAATGCTGCTATGGAAATCAGATTTTTTTTTTTTTTTTAACAGAAGCTGGCAAGAAGCAGATTTTTTATTTCTTCCTTGCCTCGACTACATGCTGCCTGTTAGGAAGCCTACAGCCCTGTAT
The DNA here is from genome assembly GCA_027574665.1 of Rhynochetos jubatus. NCBI lineage: Eukaryota > Metazoa > Chordata > Aves > Eurypygiformes > Rhynochetidae > Rhynochetos > Rhynochetos jubatus. Next base: position 24,260,423 of record CM050654.1, read on the forward strand.
TGAAGTGTGTGATTTCCAGTTTGTCTTCTGTGCTGGGATCAAAGTGGAATGCATAGCATGTTAGCCCAGCAGCACGGGTGATGGCACCATGCTCATCAGAGAAGGCCTGCTACCTCTGCAAGCATTCTCTGAAGGGGGACACTCAACAGACAAAACCTTGTTCATTTCTAAAATGTAATTTTTGAGAAATATTACTAGAAATTTGTATTTCAAGATCATAGAAAGCTCTGAAAGACAGATAATATTCAGAACTGCTTAGGAGAAAACCCTTTTCTTGATTTCTTTGAGATTTTTTTGGAAGAAAGACAAAACTCCTGAGGAAGGGCAAGAAAGTAGAATATAAAGGCTTCACATTAAAAATTCAGTTTTGTCTTTCCCTTTTAATATTTTGAAGGGAGGAAAGAAAACCTCCAAAATTTTAATTTTCAAACTATTAGTCTGTTGTTACATAGCAAAGAGGGAAAAGATTTTGTTTATTGCACTCTTGTACTCATGGCACTGAAGTCTAAATGAGCTTTTAAAACTCATTTATACAGCATATAATTCATGTAACTGCCTTTAATTTGTGAAAGGTACCACTGGTTTTAAGGTACCACTGTGGACATGGGTATGTGAACAAAGTTACTTTGAGGTAAGTCAGGGTGCACATTTGCTCTGTCCTAATGTGCATAACATTGCCTGTCTGTGTGTTCTCACTTCATTCAAACCGTGTGGTACTTCACTTCTAACAAGGGGCAAGATTTTCTGCTTCCTTGTATATAAACATCTTAACATCAGAGGGATGTGCTTCCCTCACCAGTGTCTTCTAATTGAGGTAACTTACATGACCTTGTGTCTGGCTAGCTGTTCACATCTAGAGCGGTACATAGTGCTGTACTTCGGACTAGTAGGTTAGCATGATATATTTTAGAAAATAATAAGTTCTATGACAACTGTTGCTACCTGATGCAGAAATTATCTTATTCTGCAGAGTGAAGAGAATACTGGAACAAAGAGGAATTTGTACCATCTCCTGCTTTTGTAGGTCCACAAAAATGATACCTTTTTTAATAAACAGATGCCTCTAAAGACTTATATTAATTATCCTTCCTCTTTCATTCAAACTTTACTAGCTGCTATTCTCAGATAGGTAACAGACTGAAACACTCTAAATGAAGGATGCAAGTCACAGAGTTATGAATTAATGCAATCAAAAATGAGGGAAAAATGGTGCCAGTACTGTCATACCAGCCTTCCGTTACAGAAGTTTGAGGTGACAGGGAATGCAAGCTGGACACTAAAACTCAAATGCCATAGACCCAACACAGACATGGTCCCTAATAGGAGAGTATAGGAATTTCATCTCTACCTAGACCTCAATGCAGTAAAACCGCTGGTATATACTGGTGACTCAGTGTTATAGATGAGGCATTTGCTTCAAAGGCATAAAATGGTCTTGATTTCAGTTTGATCTGTGGCCCTGCAGATGACTCCTGGTTACTACTGGTGAGTTTGGGTTTTTTGTTTGTTCTTATTTTGTACATCAATCTAGAGAAGTAGACTTCACAAGAAGAATTAAACTGTCTTGCTAAATTTTTTTACTTCTGTAGTGTTGCTACTATAATTCCATAGAGTTCTATTATCTTCTTTTGTAGAAGCACACTGTTACTTTATTTTTTATTGTTTTAGAGGAATGGTTACATTAAAAAATAATAATTTTCTTTCCTGCTAACATTAAAGAAAGTTGTGGAACTTCTCATTAGATTCTATGTGAAATGTAAAGGTTTACCTTTCAGCATAGAGAGAGAGGGGTATCACCAGAACATCCCTCTCCTGCTCTCAATCAAGGGAAAGAAAAATCTCTTTTTTTTGTATTTTAGGGTAGTCCTACTTTAATAACTAGTCCATGAAGAGTTTAATGTCATTGCTTTGACTGCAATGCAAAGGGAAACTGGAACACGAAAACAAGCACAAAAAGAAAAAGTATTGGGACAGTGGAGCATTTAGTAGTTCATTTTCAACAGGGAACAAATAGTCTTGTTCCCCTCACAAAATCTTATTAAAAGCTACTACTACCACCCAGAAAAATAAGCAATAACTTAGGTGAGGGAAAACCCCCCACCTAGTTCCTGCTTTACTAGGGCCTGCTCCAGGGACTAGTCATTGAAAAATCAGAACTCTACTGAATCAGAGAATGGTTTGGGCTGGAAGGTGACCATCTAGTTCCAACCCCCCTGCCATGGGCAGGGACACCCTTCACTAGACCAGGTTGCTCAAAGCCTCATCCAGCCTGGCCTTGAACACTTCCAGGAATGGGGCATCCACAGCTTCTCTGGGCAACCTGTTCCAGTGACTCACCACCCTCTGAGTGAAGAATTTTTTCCTGATATCTAAATCTAACCACTTTCAGTTTAAACCCATTACCCCTTGTTCTATCACTACAGGCCCTTGTAAAAAGGTCCCCCTCCAAGTGAAGTGAACCTCTGGAAGCAGGACAGCAGAGCAGCACTGTAGCCTGGTGTCCAACACAGCCGTCTTTTTTCCCCAACTCTTGCAAGTTTTGAGTGAACAACAGAAGGCAGTGTCTCCTCAAAGGGCTGTTGTCCAGGAACTGACAACAATATTTCAAGTAATTTATTATATTGACTTGATGGTGTCCATGAAGTACACCTTTCCTACTGCAAACATCGAGTCTTGTGAAGGACTGATGTTGCCCTAGGAGCAGAGAGAGTACCGCTCCCCTGGAAGGGGGTCCGAAGCAGAAAAGAAAGCAGGAAACAGCATCACTTTAACAACCTACATATTACTCTTACAAAAGTGGGAAAAAACCACTAAATATGCCTAATTCCCATGTTACTTCCTTGTGGAGGAATTAATACATTTTTTTCTGACTAGGCAAGGGCTATTCTATTATTCCCGGCGCTGTCAGTCTGGAACCATTCACAGACATCCTCTCTATTTACCTGGACTCGTATCTTTTAAAAAGTAAAGATAAAAATGAGCTTTTAAAAAGTTACATCCATTGGCAATGCAGTGAGCCAGGTTATTACGTGTGCCAGTAATCCCAGGAACAAACTGAATTATCATCATTCTGCTTGGTCACAAACATCTGCAGAATTCACATTATTAAAATATAGACAAATATCACATATTGTACACAAAAATGAGTCCTTTGATTTTTTGCACTAAAAAAGGTACAAGTTGATTTTTTTTTTTTTTAATTCTTGTGATACAGAAGATCTCTGTTCCCTGACAATTTCCCTAAATATACATAACATTCTTCAGAGAGTAGAAAATAAATTCCTGAAAAGAGGTAAGAAACCCCTCCAGAGCAAACAATGAAGTCTCTTCATTTCAGAGACCATTTCTATTCCTAAAGGCAATAGGGATTTGAGGGACCTGGCAGACTTAATTCCCAAGCCAAATTCCTCTTACAGACAAAACCCTTCTGGCTAAGCCATTCTTTCATACTCAACGAGCTCCAGCACAGCCTCTGATCCAAAGCTGGCAGTTTGACACAGGGAGAGAAGTGATTTCTCAGGTGAATATGTTGCGAACCATGTCTCCTCTCTAAGCCTCGAGATTTTTTCTCACACACTGAGCAAGAGGAGTAACATCAGTCCCTGTGGTATCTTTCTGTGCAGGGGAGCAATGACTCATCATCATCTTCTGAGCTTTCACAGAAGAGAAGGAATGGAGCCACTCAAGAGGTATGCTCTGTTGCTGGTTACTGGAGATATCTCAATGTCAGAATTGGATGTCTCAAAGGATAGTGGTTAACCAAAAATAATTTGCATTGTAATTTCCTTTTGATCCATAGCCTGGGCTGCTGCATACCCTGGCTTATAACGTGACTTGTCAGGCTGACAGAAATGTAAAGCCTTAAGTCAGAGTGTCTTGCCATGGTTTTTTAGTGAGTTTGTTGGGGAAAATTAAAAAAAAAAAAAAAAGGTTAATTAATTAGTTCACAACAATCAAGGAAATCAGCACATAAAGTTATTTTTATTCCTCAGCTCATTGTCTATCTGCACTGATAGATGTTATATTCATCAGCAGCAATGTACCTCATCGGCTTTTACTAAGGATGTGATGGTACCTCACTGATTTTAAGCTAAAAACTGATCCTATGGAAGGTTGTCATGAAAGGCTGACTGAGATTCAGACAGATCTGCATTTGCCCTATGGGATACTATTTGTTTCTATAAGAATGCACAGATTTGAGATGACATCTGAGCAATTTGATTTGAAACTTCCTCACAGCAATCACAAAACAATTCAGCTTTCAAATGAGTGGAGGCAAGTAGGATACGTGAAGCTGGCAGTTTTCACAAACTATTGCCATTGGTATTTTTCAGACATGAACATGGAGCCATGGTCTACCTTTGACACACCAACTCATCTCGTCCTTGGGTGGATTCTGGGCATTCTCCAGCAATCGGTGACCTGTCCCATCCACACATAGGTCTCCAGCACAGAAAACAGATATTGTTCAAAGCCTTATTTCTGAGCAAATGCAATGCTCAAAAAGCCAGGGCCGAATAGTATTGACTATAATGCTGGCAGATGCTGTGCAAGTTTCCCATGCACATCTCTGCCAATGAATCTCACTCCTGACCTCAGAACCCCATGCTATTCCAGTTCTGGGCATCTGTTGAGCACAGTCTGTCAACCATGCTGTGCTGACTGCTTTGGTTTTTTGATGGGAACAAATGAGGACTAGGTGGAAACCATCAAAATCACATTCCTTAAGATTAAGAAAAAGTAGCTGTCTAGAGGCATTCATTCAAATTGTGGACTATCTTGTATTTTATGGTGTTGTGGTTTAATCCCAGCCAGCAACTAAGTACCACACAGCTGCTCGCTCACCTCCTTCCTCCAGTGGAGGAAGAGAATCTGAGGAAAAGACAAGGAACCTCATGGGTTGAGATAAGAACTGTTTAATAATTGAATATAGATTAATAAAATAATGATACTAATAATCCCAATATTACTACTTATCATGTGTAATGAAAATAACACTACCACTGCTACTAATAACATGTAATGAAAATAACGGAAAATAAAACAAGTGATACATCCACTGACTGATGCCCAGGCAGGACCCAAGTAGGCCAAGAGAAAGATTGCACCAGTGTCAGAGCGAGCCCCAGCCAGAGTCACTGGGAGAGAGTAAGAGCAAATGAGAAAACCAACTAACGTGGCCCCCAGCCCACCCTCCCCTTATATAGTATAAAGCATGACGTTTTATGGAATGAAATACCACTTTAGACAGTTTGGGTCAGCTGTCCTGACCGTGTCCCCTGCCAACTTCTTGTAAGCAAAGAAGTTGGGAGCACAGGTGCAGCAGCAGAAACAGAAAAAGTCCTTGACTTGGTACAAACACTCCTTAGCAACAACCGAAACCACCAGCGTTATCAATATTCTTCTCTGCACAAATCCAGAACGTGGCCTCAGACTAGCTACTGTGAAGACAATTAACTCTGTCCCAGCTAAAACCAGCACATGTGGCTGTGATATACCATGCATATTTAAAAGCAACTCCTAAACAAAAAGCTCGTTACAGAAAGCCAGATCTACAAAGAAAATATATTTTGGTTTGGGTTTTTGGTAAGTTTTAGGTATCTCTTGATCTTTTACAGCCATGAATTGAATCATGAGGTTTAAACTGTTCATGAGGAAAAAATCTCACTGTCAGGACAGCCAGGGACTGGAACAGATTGCCAGGAAGGCTGTGTAGTCTCCATCACTGGGGATTTTGAAGACCAGACTGACACACGTGCTGAGCAACCTGGGCTGATCTCATAGCTGACCCTGCTTTGGGGGAAGCTCCTGAGGTCCCTTCACATCTGAACTGTCCTACAAACCTTTTGTGACTTCGTTGATGAGAATGAATGGTTGATGGAGATATCCATAATACCTGGAACGGATTTGCTGGTCCATGGGTTGTTGTGATAGTTAAGAGACACTGCTGTGCTCATTGGGGAACTTTAAAGGGTGTTTGATTACAAATAACTCATTCATACCACTAGGCTTTTGCTTAGTTCCGTTTCTCATTGTCTATATAAGAAGGACTTAATGTGTCACAGAGCTGACTGGGAATTTCTGATAAAACTTTCTTGGTAGCAAAATACAGATGTGTGTCACTTTCAGTTACATTTTTATTGAGCTATTATAGCACTACAATTACCTAGCGTTAGAAAATAATTTTCTCTCCTAATCATGATTTTCCCAACAAGGTCTTACATTCTGTAGAATTACAAAAGCAAATGAGGAACTATTTTAAATTTTAATGAAGAGAAATGCCCTTATTCCTAGGAGTTCATCTGCTGCTATACCTGATGTCTCAGCTAAGTAGCCAGAGTTTCGTGCTGTATTACACTATTATCATCATCAGAAGGTTCTTAGGCTTCAGCTGGTCCCAGTCAGCACAGGCAGTTACGCTGTAAGTTTCTCGAGGAATTTTCTGCAGTTGAGATTCAAGGGTAGTTACTGTTGGCTCTAGTTTCTGTGGATGGTCTGTGGTTTACTACAGTGACATCTTGCACTCGATAAAATGACACCCCATGCACTTCCTTGCAGATTGATAGGTATAAAACTCACACAAAGAACATCTATGGCCACAAGACCTTGTACCTGATGTTATGTGGTTATGATCTTTGCTACGTGACACATATATCTGTTAGGAGTGCTGGTTCATTAGCAGCCACTACACAGTAAAATGATGCATTTTTTGGTCAATGTTGTGTTCATTGTTCTTAGGCGGGAATACGAAAGGCAGTATAGTGAATAGCATCTGAGACCAGTAATGTGAATCACTAAGGCACTTTGAAGTATGTGCAGGCCATAATTAATTAATCTTACACTTTTTGATATCATCTGTTTACTGTGTCACAGAAACAAGTTACTTTCTCATAATGAGCAACTCATGAGTTAATAAAATTTAGTTACGTCTCACAAACACACGTCTGATACCATAAAACTCAAAGTCAACACCGTGCAACTGAATTGGGCACCTCCACATCTCTTTTCTTGTTATAATTTCCTGAGGGAACACTTAATGGTAGAAAGACAACTAATATGTCAAACTAGACAGTAAATTGATTTGTCATGTCAAGCTCATTTAAACCAACTTTTCTACTACAGTATTAATGCGATTTTATGCATTTCTTTAATACTTAAATCAAAATAATGCAAAATTTACAACGGTATTGCCTGGCCATGCATCAGGTTGCATATTCATCGAAGCGGAGGTCTCTGTTTCATGGAATTCAACACAAGCAGAATTCAACCCTAAGAATTTACTTCACAGCTTTTCCAAAACTAAAAAGTCAAGAGTCTTTGGAATGTCTATAGAGGTAACACTTATGTGATGCAAACTAGTATGAATTAAGTTTTGTCAAGGTACAGATTAGTTGATTCTGAAATCTGAGCATATAATTTGAGCAAATGAATTTTCTGTCTGTACATATTCACTCCCCCTGCCCACACACAAATTATTGGTCAAAAAACCCAGTATGTTTTGTTTCAAAGCAGAGTTGTATCTATTACATAGTTGCATCCTAATACAAATAACTATTTTGATTTCATACCCTCAGGCAAATGCATTTAACTGCAGTGCACTGGCTGAGAGCTCTGTTACATGTTCTGTACTAGGATATAAGGTTTTTAAGAATATACGAAGTGTTCACTTGTGGATTCAGTCATGGCAGTGTGCCTAGGAGCAGCATTGCAGCCTCTCCAGAGCAAACTTAAATGATTTAGTGTAAAATTTAGACTATAGCGCAAATGAAAACTAGGAGAAAAATGTCAATAAAATTGCAAGGAAGAAATAAAGACCCTTATAGCACTTTGAAACATTAGCAATCTTATTCAGAAGAAAATGCAGTATATGCACACTTCCGCAGCATGAAAGGTCATGAATCTGCCTTCCGCACTCAGTTGAGCTATTATTTTAAATAAGAAGATTCACCCTGGCTGCAGTCTTACTTGTGTACATCCCTGCATGCTTTCCCCAGGGAATATTGGGAGAGTGGATGGCTGTAACACACTCTCCCTCACCCATGGACCCTTGATAATCACAGCCCTTATTTGCCAAGAAAACAAACAAACAAACAAAGTTACATTCTTTAGTAATATCAGAAGTATTTTGGGAATGTCAAAAGTAATGCCAAGCTGAGATGAAGGTGCAATTACATACTCCCTTCAACCAGGATGTAAATTTATACGTACTTCTACCTGGATAGGTGTCTGGGCCCTAATACTCAAACTCAATGCACGTACTCAGTCTCTGGCACGCCTACACTGCTGCCCATCTGCTAGAGTGGCATTGTGCCACTTGCAAGGTAATAACACAATTTCAACCGGAGATAGTTGCCAAGCACAAACAGGTTTGTAAGTTGAGCCTTCAAAACACGGTGCTGTGAAAGATCTTTCCTTGTAAGATCCTTTTGGGAAAACACCCACCATATTATGCCTATGTGCGTGTGCTTGAGTACTCACATCTTGTGACATCAAGTATAGGATACACACGATGGAATGCTGCTGTTATCCCAAAACATGCAACGTTTGTTCCAGGCAGTTGGTGAGACTGAAGAGACGAGCCAGAGAAGCTCAGCAGCAATTAAGATGACAGTAATAATAATAATACAGAAATAATAATTAGTGGTAGTAGTATTACAACAACTGCATTCCTAGTGGCTCTTGAATGTCAAGGAGTTAAAAAAATGGATATTCATTACCCATTCTCTGCTGGTCTTGTATATATTGAATTTTGAGTGTAACTAATCTTACACATTAATAAGGGAAAATTTGGTAGTTTCTGGTCAAACTTACAGACTGACTGAAGTTGGAAGGCACCTCTGGCAATTATCTAGTCTAACAACAATGAGAAGTAAGGAGTTCTGGTTTTTTTCAGGATGGAGTCCTGTCTGCCACAATCTGATCTTTCTCAGTCATCCTTATCACTCATGGTTGTAATATTCTTTTATCCTATATAAACTTCAGGCTTTCAAAACAAACTCAATGAGGCACAGGAAGCTGTGATGAAATGAGCTATGCTATTCATAAAAAGATGCACTGAGAGAATGAATATTCTTGGCTACTCGTTTGGGATCTACCCCAGCGGTTTCAAGTTTGTGAATGTTATCCTGTCAGTAAGTCTTCCCCAAAACTAGTTTTTGCAAGTTGATACAGCACTTAAAAATTTCTATTTTATTTTAGTAAAAGTTATAGACAAATGTGTATTTAAATGTTGGTAGCCATGGAACATGAAAGGGTGTTATAAATGTGTGCTTGTTTACGCATCTCCCTCACTAAAATTCAAGCCACAGATCATTTTGCAAGGTTGCATCCTTGGCTTTTTTCTTCATGAAGTCATTTCATGTTTTCAGAGAAGACACAGGATATGCATATCTTCCTTTGCTTGACCTGTAATGAGGTTTTTAACCAGCAGGGTTCTTACATGTATTGGCAAGCAAAAGCAGAATTCAAGACTTTTCCACAGTTTTGGTCAAGAAAACATCATCGTTTGTTCATGGCTCCATCACAAAATAATTGGAAAAAAACCCACCCACATATTTTAGGAAAAAAAAAAGGCTGGGAAGGAGGAAAGAGTTACACCGGCCTGAACTAAAGGCTGTTCAGGGCTTGGGAGCAGGAGCCACTCACCTTATGCCGTAGCTGGCTCTCCAGAGCTGGGGAAGACGACCTTCGCATCCTTTGCGAGGAACTGGATATAGACCCTTGATCCAGTGATTATGAAAGGATGCTATTGAACACATTTCTGATAGTGGCAACTTTAGATAAGTGCAAAGTAAAAATTTAAATAAGAAGTACAGAAAAATAGCAAATTGCTATGTTTCTGTACCTAAAATTTTATGAAATTCCAAGATTTTCTTGCATATTATATTTATTTAAATGAAGGAAACAAGGTAAATTTGACGTAAATGATACACTAAAGATGTTTCTTTTCCAGCTTCTTGGGTCTGTAGACTTGATCTAACCCAGATAATATCACACATTCCTTTGTCTAAGTTGGGTAAAAAGGTGTTATTTGTATATTCTGTAAACTATCTAGAAGGAAAATTAGAAAGAGGATTATAAAGAATTCTGATTAATTCAAACTACCATGTCAAATCATTAAACAGTGGCTAGTTTGGCAAGGGTCCAAAACAAGGAATTCTGCAAAGTTCTTACTAGTACTTAAAACAGAAGAAAGGCATTAACAGAGAGATGAAATTAGTCTGGGATAAAAGGAAAAGGGGGGGGGGTGTGGGGGGGTGGATGATGGAAAGGTTAAAAGAAAGGGAAAAATGTGATGGAAAATTATTTTGTTTAAAAGCTGGCATTTGGTATTTTCAAAGGGCAAAATGTATTTTTTGTTTTATGACAAATGAATGTAAAAATGTGCATGCCTTGTGGCCTAGAGGACAAAACAGTAGGATCAATGTTCTTTTTGTACTCTATGAAGCTTGAGATTAAAGTCCCCACTGATAAACTGAACATTCTTTAAAAGTGACCAGAAGCAAACAGTGTCTGTTTGCTGCTACTTTATTAGAAAGATACCACTGAGAATAGCTAAGAATACTATTTGATCTTAAACAGGTTGACCAAATTATTGCAGTTGGCTCCAGTACATGAGATGCTTTCTGCAAATTATTGTTTCTGGTTATAAACCTTTATAATATCTCAGAATGAATTATGTATGTATTTCATGTTTTCTTTTCTTTTATCAGCCTTGATGTTCTCATTTCAAGTTTCACCCTAGCCTCCTAATAATGCAATATTGAGGCCATTCAGACACTAATTATGCCTCCATGGCTTTCTTGAAATGACTAAATCAGCATCAGTTCTATAATTATCATTAGCAAGTTTGTATCCGTGCCTCACATGACATGAAAAGCACAACTTTAAATGATTTATGAATACATGCATCTATAACATCGAATGTGCACTTTCTAACAGTATACGTACATAGGTATACTGCAGACATATGCACACCTGTATATATGTTCTCATCCTCACTGAACTCTGCTGTGTATCTTCCAGAAACACAGCCTGGTGGTATAAAAGCCGATAAAATATTGTTTCCTTAATGGAGAGAGGTATGTATGAGAGACCCTCAAAGCGTGTATATTTAAGCATCCTGACCACTTAAATAGTACAAAATGTAAGCAAGTGTTCATCAAGACTAGCTTTCAGACTTCATGATTTCCTAATTTTCCTTATGTTTATATAAAAGCCTAGCAAGAATGACTGACAGGACAGATAGAAGTATACAAATGCAATTCCTCTATATTTTCACTGTTTCTCCCTTTGAATTATTGATGTTGCCAGTAGTCATTTGTCAAGAAAACAAATCAAGATACATACACTATAGTGTTGCACTTCTATGTGTTTGTAAACTGTTTGCTCTGCATAATGCTTATATTTCAAGCAAAAACATAACAAAGGAGACTAATATAAAATAAATAAATTTCCTGATTTTTTAATAATAAAGACATGAAGAATAATGAACATCCAACATAAAAACAGTACAGAAAGAGAGCTTGTAGACATGTTTGATTCAATTATAACCTACAGGATCATCTGCTCACGTGGGAGCTGAGAAACATAAGTAGACATATTCAACACAGCACCTTGTGAAGAGGTACAGCACCTCACAGACCAGTTTGGGCTCTGATAACAACTAATTTCTGAATTTCTCTCCTCCCTCCCAATACAGATTCTTTGTTTTGTATGAAAAGTTATGCTGATCACTGGTATTTTATGACCTACATTATTACCCTCTAGGTAGCAGAATGATAGTGCCAAACTAATTATTGCATTGTCTAATTTTAAATCCAGGTCTAGTGAGATTAACAACTTGCACATTAATTCTGAGCATCAACAGTGCACCTAACATAATGCAGTTTTAAATGAAAGAATCCTGCTCTGGAAACTTTTACATACTTTTGTCTGGTTCATCAGCAAATGTGAATTACTACGGCTCCATTGACTTAAATGGAATTATGCCGATCTTCCCAACTGGATGATTTGGCCTTTTTTTTCATTCAGGAAATGTTTCTGGTTTGAGCCATGTGAATGTCAGAGGGAGAAACACTGATTTCACTTATAATGTAAAATCTCATCTATGTAAGCCCAGAACATGTCTGGTAAAATCAGTGGATTAATTCCAGATTTTCATCCCTGTAAATGAGTTCAGAATTGGTTTGGAATGTGCTTTTGGTTCCTCGACATCCACCACCCCCAACACAAACACTATCAGTGTAGAGAAGGACCTTTCAGTTCTTCCTAATTAAAATTAAAAAAAAAAAAATAATAATAGAGGAATAAGGACATTCACAGTCATGGAAAGTGTGAAAACTACTTTGTAGATAGGTAGAAAACCAGACTTGGCAGTGTATCTTTACTTGCTGTTTTACCCTGCTAATTTTTGTGAAGAAACTTATGTGTTGGAAAAACATAGAAGCTCCCTATATCTGAATACTGTCAACAGTCAGGCAAATCTAGATTGAAAATGTAGCTTCTGATCTTAAAAAAAGAAATACTAATTTTGTATTATTGAAGAGAGGAACAGGTCGTGGAGAAGTGCTGAACCATGTCCATTTAGCCAGAAAATTAAATAATGAAGTGTGTTAGTACAGTGGGTATGAAGTTTCATTTTAGATTGAAAAACTGTGACTGAATTGAAAATGTTCTAGAACAATTTTTCTGTGCTTTCAATTGCATGGAAAGAAAAAATGTCATTATCAATCCCCCTCCCTGCTTCTTTGGCATAATAACTGGCAGAAAACATTTAATAAAAATATTTAATTCAGGGTATTAGATCCTCAGAAACCTAGGTACCCAAGGTTGTGGTACTAATGGCAGCCTCTGCATGGCTGCTGACGGGCGATGTTGACCCCCGTGGTAATACTGTACGGTACCTTGACTCATGTTTAATTCTGATTAAGTTGTGCAATTGTATCAATTTAAGGTCAAGGTCTTGAATAAATTCTTTTGTGAGGACTATTAGCAGGTCTTTTAAAATTAAAAAGACCCATGTGTCTAATGGTCTTATGAGAATAGAATTACAAACGATGATCTTTAAAATAAATTGTAATTTTATGGTTACTTATTAAGAAAATTTATTGTATTGGTAATTTGCTATATCGTAAGTACTGCTGCCAGTTTAGTGACTTGTAACAGAAGAAAAGAATGCAGCAGCTACTTATTACTGTGTTCTTGTCCTTGGCTTTGGTGCTGTTGATTTGAAGTGGGGAGAAGGTTTCTGCAGGGTATTTAAGGTTTGTGAGCTCTTACTGTGCAGTACAGATGACCTGCAAACCTGCAAGTTGTCATGCGCTGGCCCTGATCCAGCAAAGCACTTAAGCGTGTGCTTAACATTGAGCATTCAAGTTCCATTTACTGTAATGTGATTACTCACGTGCACAAAATTAAGCACATACTTAAGTGGCTTGTTGATTGCAGCTGAATCTATGCATTTAGCAACTTTGAGCTTTCTAAGCAAATTAGAAAACGAAAGTACAAGTTAGTAAAATTTAGTTATTACATTACAGGCAGTAGGGAAAGATACTTTTATTAACAGTTCCAACTGTATTAATTTGTTAACTTTTTTGTCTCCTAAGTGAGACAACGTATTTCTTGCAGTGGAAGAATGTCATATATAGAACAGCTGTGTTGCTCAAATTATCTGAATAGAGATGTTTGAAGAAGTTTTTTCTTTATCTTCTTTAAAAATATAAGGTATGCTTTTTGGATATTTTGGTGCTTTTGCATGTAGGAAAGGTATTCTATTTTGGATACTTGTTCATAAACATGATATTCCTAATGATAAATCGCTAGCAAGAATAGTTAAAAATGTTTCACTTCTTTGAAAAGCTTCAAGAATGAAGAATTTAGAGATGACTGCACAGATAGATTGATAATACTGTTTCATGACTTAAATACACCCACGTCAACACTAAAGACAATGTTTAAAACAATGAAAGTCATAAACATTGTCTTAATTTTACTATTAAAAGATTTGTATTCTGTGATAATAACATGGTGTAGGAGTGTTACTTAGCGCAAGGTATTTGTCTAAGAGTAGAGGAAATTTTACTCATCAAAAGAGAAAAAAGAGGCAAAAGACTACTCCTAAAGCAAGAGCAAATGAAGTCCTGTGGATATTTTCGCAGACATGAAGATCCTATAGTGTGTAATCTATTAGGTAAACTTTTTTTCTGTGCCTATGTTCAATTTTGAGCAATTTCAGTGGTCTGTTAATGTTTTTTTTTTTCTTTTTACTCCAAAGTTAGCTCCATTCATTTCTAGGGTAAATGAGAGATTTTACAATGTGCATTTGAACATGAGATACAAAGTGCTTCTGAGAAGACCATATGAAGTTCTTGGAAAAAGCACTTGGGAAAAAAATGCAATTTTGTAAGCATATTATTGTTTAATTTTCACAATTCCACTCCTCCTCCAAATTAAAGTGATTTTTTTTCTTTCTAGTCACTAACTAAATAAAGTCATTAAGTATGAAGTAAAATACATTTATGTGTGGGATCTTATAGTAGGATACTTAGAGTCAAGGTTTCATTGTAAGGACCTTTTTCCAGTTGCTTGTAACTTTGTCAAACATAAACCACCGGGCAGCAATTTTCATGCCAAGTATCTGCCTCAGGCTATTTTTTTTCAAAACATTCAGCAAATGTGGTCAGCTGTTTCTCAGAATGCACTGAGGGAAAATCTGTTTTGCTCATGTTAAGAAATTTTTGGAATATTTTGTTGACTACCTGCTTGTAGTGGGAGTCAGAGTTTGGGAAGGGATATTCCTCTTTCACCAGCCTATGAAGGTCTTCTTCAGTCTGGAGAAATCTGATCCTCTGTAAAATTGTTTGCATATTTCATTTACCAGCTTCTTCAAAGATTCTATCTGCAGTGGATGTATTCTTTCCTGGGGCTTGCAGATCTGAGCAGGACTTGCTTTCAGATTTCTCTTTCCAATTGCCAGTGGTGCTAAATACAAAGAGAATAAAGGTGTCTATCAGATGTTCTCGGCCTTCTTCCTGCAAATCACCAGACAACGTGGAATAAGAAGTAGCTTAACCAGAGTGCAGAAAAGGGAGACCATCAAGGAAGGGAGACAAAAACAAAGGAAAATGTGTTCGGGCATAGGAAAAAGGCACAAGTCAAAGGTCATAAAATGTGATGATGGTTTAGGACAAAACTTATGAGTGAGAGTAGTCCAAGTTAGGAGAGTGAATAGGAAGGATTGAAGTTGAGGTATGGAATCAGGAAGGGAATGAGAAAGATGCTGGCACCAAGGCAAAGATAGTACTTGTAAGAGGAAAAAAAGGGAGTTTGAAACAGGAAAAAAGACAAACAATGTGATTGTAACTGTCATTCCTGTGCCCTGGTATTCTATTTTCATTGTCAAAGGTCTCTGAATACTACTGGCCTCATGTGGGTACCTCATCCTCCTCTAATTTAAATGAGAAGAGGTTATTTTAAATGAGGAGACCAAGTTTTTAGTGTATTTATTAAAGCAAATGACAGGAATCAGTGTGGTTCTTACCCAGTTAATGAACACCAGTGTAAAAAATAGAAGACAGAGAACAAAAACTCTAAAAACATTCAAGTCCTTCCTACAGTTCCCCAAGAGGGACTTTCTGTATTAAAGTTGGCTTTAAAAAAAAAAAAAAAAAAAAAAAAGAGAAATTGTATTAAAAATGCATTTGCTACCAAAGTAAAAATATTAAGCACTCAAAATTCAAGAAATGCCAGAAGGCATAGGTCTTGTCAGATGTTTATGTGACAAACATCTATATATTGTTCTGTTATACAGGGCACTTGCTAAATGAATGTTTGTATTGGATATTGTGAACAATTTCTCCTCTAGGACTAAAATGGAAAATGGAAGTGACTTCAGAGACCAATAGTTTTGTGATGCCAAAAGCATCAAATATTCAGCAAGATTGTAGAGAATGACCAATAGAAGTTTTGGTAAAAATCTCACTGAAATCAAGGCGACCCAGTCTCCATTCCACAGAATTGGAAACAAACAAACAGGAGGACAAAAATACTGGAAACACTATTTCTTCAAAACGCCAGAATCTAACCCAAAGGGGTTACAAATTGTAAAAGTTACCAGTTTTCTCATCAGCACAGCAAAGATTAAAAAAGTGCCTCTATGGACAGATGTACTTTATATAACGTTTTCCTTTCTGACAGAGTTCGGAATGAAATCAAACATGGCCTATGGTCAAGTGATGTTTTGTGATATTAGGTACTGGCCAGTACCTAGGCCAGCACGCTGTGTGCTAAAGGAGTCCAGGAAGACATAATGTGTTCCTGGCTTAGTCACTAACCTACAGATTCGACACGTTGGAAGCTTCAGTCAACCTGTGCAGAACAGCAGTATGGCTAGAAGGGAGAATTTCATCCCTTGCAGTCACCTGCGAAGAACCTGGCAGCAACATGTAACATTAATATTTGGAATGCGTTCCCTCTCTGTGTTTGACCATGGCCCCGTTGTTTGCCATGCAGCTTATTTAGGGCGCTAGTTCAACTAAATGTCCATTGCTTGTATGCAAGGAAGAGACAATTACTTCTCATCTATATTTATTAATGCTTTCAGGCTGACACAGGTGTTATTGCCCCTTGGAGTCTCCGCTCCAGCAAGCTGAGGCAGTCATTGCACTCATGCGGACACACCAAAAGGTGATTCTAAAAGGCAGTAAGTGAGCCCTTAGCTGAAGAGACTGAGATTTCTGTGACTGGTCACTCTAGTCAGAGAGAGAAGAGGTAGCACTTCCCATCTGATAAGAGAGGCCCATGAAGTCCTGTCCTATCACACACATTCTGGAAATGTCCCAGCACGTGGAATCTAGAGCTACCTCAGCTGCTCAGTGGGGATCCAGGTGGTGCAAATATCTGATTGGAGTTGCCTGAGCTCTTAAACAGGCAGTTCTCCTAAGAAAAGAAGAAAATAGCTTATGTGTTCACCAATGTCCGTAACTCCAAAAAACAGCACTTGCAGGTCATTTGTTGCAGCACATCCTAGTAGGCAGCTATAGCTGCAGTTGCCTCGCATGAGCTCTGAGCGTGGGAGTCTGAAGGGATTCCCCAGCAGAGAGGGAGGGAGGAAGGCAGGCAGGAGACCCTGCCCTGAAGGTCTGCACTGCCAGCTCACAAGGGCAGCACAGGTGCTGCCAAACTGTCAGCATTAAAAGAACTCTGGTGTTGTCTGCCACTTCGAAAACTTGCTCTCATTTACAAATGAAATGCATGTTATTACGGTAAAGGCACTAAAGATTATTTCACAGGCCACCATTGTTGTTATTATACCTCTTAAAAACCTTCACCAGCTATAGTAAGTGGTAACTACAGAGTCTGCATGCACCTCATCTGCATCCCTGGCAGAACTGATGCACTAACATAGTTCGATGTTCTTTATTTTCTGGGATCTTTGTTTCTTTTCACAATTCAAATGGTTTAAATGTTATTAATCCAGATTTGCTGAAAAGGTCTGTGAACCTTTCAAGGAGCCTGGTCTGCGTTTGGAGTTTGTAACAAAACCCGAAACCAGGCAAGTTTCACGTGGTTTTGAATTTCATTGTGAACGTTTCACCTAGATGTTGAAATAGGCTCAAAGTAACATTCCCAGTTTAAAAGTCTGTGAGAATTTCCCATTCAGAAGGACCAGGACTGTTTGGTGGCACTTTAAACAAAGAGTGGAATTCATCCATGTACAGCTGAGCTGAACAAGGCCTTCACTGCAGCCTAATTCAGACCTCAAAATAAGGACTTAATATGGTATGTAAGCCTTATGCTGACCTTCTGCACAGAGATGAATGTTGACCCATACAAACATGTACTGCATGGCTACTGTTTCAACTTAGGCTATTTTATTGTGGCATGAGAAGCCTGAAGGGAAGAAAAATATAGGTACATAAAATGAAAATATTGAGGTTAGTGCAATACTAAGACTAATAAATATGTTCTTCACTGGTCAGAAAATTTCAAAAGCGCTGGTGCTCATCTAATAATGCCCTACGATAGTTGCCATTGTTTTCCTACAGCTACAAGTCATGGAGCTCTGTAATTATGCAAGAAACTCATCTTTCACTTGAGAGAAAAAGTGCATAGTGGTTTTGGAAAAAAAAAAAATGGGAAAAGGAATCCAGATATATAAAATAGCAAAGACAAAATCACACATTTTTATGTTTAACAATATGATTTTTAGGCCAACCTCATGACCTTGGGACCATGACTTTTTATTTACTGTGCTTGGTGCTGGCCACACTAGCAGCGACAATATGCTGTATGGTAGATTTCAGCATCAGAGACTACTAAGTGTGTAGTATGTATAGTTTGGTCCCAAATTAGAGAACACCAGAGGCTACTGATCTGCTTGGAACAGTCGTCTGCTTGCATTAATGCCAAAGCTGCCACTTAACACCCACAAGCTCTCGTAGAAGGGACGATGGGTAGCTATCTGCGCAGGTAATGGGCTGACCCGGGCTATGGGCCATTGCTTGTAGCCACCCAATGCTGGGGACAAGGAAAAGGTGTCAGAAGAGCATGCTGTAGCCTGGGCCACAGCCTGTGTTGTGGTGGGGTTTCTCAAATGCTGGCTGCTCTGGGTGGCTGTCTAAAAGCAATTTCTATAGACTTTTGTTGCTATAGCTATGTTGCAAGTTCTAAAAATAGCACTCTATATCCCAACATTCAGTTAAATTGTGTTTTCACATGTGTTTTGTTTAGTTGGGACATAATGGGAAGGAAAAGCAGTTTTGCTAGTATAAGCTGTATCTGCTCTAGAACCAGCTTCTTCTTTAGCACACCTTGTTATTCCACTAGCAGTGTTCTCCTTGTGGAGCAATGCTAGCGTTATCCCTACCTGTCCAAGCGAGCTAGGAACACCTTCCATATCCTTAATAACCAGAAGTTTGTCAAGTTGTTTTCCTCTGCACTTTTATTTCCAATCTCTAGGCACAGCTCTGTCACCTGGGGGGCTCAGGCCTCCCAGAAGAGTCTTCAGGTGGTGAAAATCAGTTTGGGTTGACTAAATCACTTCACAGACCACATCAACTGGACAGGCTTTCCTGTCCTCTTTCCCATACCCAGTAGGATAGGGACTGGCTGACAGCTCACAGCAGCTTCTGCTGGCAACTCCTTCTGAGTTTTATTTAGGCCTACTGTATTACTGAAAACAGCTGGGAAACCAGCCCATTCCCACTCCTCCAGATGCTAATCCCCTGGGACTGGCCTCCTCTGCCCCCTCCAGAGCTCATAGTCCCACTGGATCTTCCTTTTTCACTAACAAAATGTAATCGGTCTCTTCCATATCCAGAACAGACCAACAGCCCTCCCAAGCCATCCTTAACTCCTCAGCAGGACCAGGTGGAGAGGAAGTGAAACCGCTCCAGGAGGACCCTAAGCCCAGGGCCAGCACCCGGACGGCGTGGCTTCTTCCCCTTTAAAAGAGAAGGTAAAATGCGCGGAGAGTCCCATCAGGTGTAAAACCAGGTACGAAGCTCTGCCGGGTGGGAAGCCCTCGCTCCCCTTCCCACAGGTGCCGTGACGGGGAGTGGGCGCGCAGGGATGGCGCGGGGGGAGGTGGGTGCCTGTGGGCACCGGGCACGGCGGAGAGACGGGGGAAGACCCGTTGGCGAGAGGCAGCGTAAGCGGTGTGTGAGCAGGAGGGCCCAGTTTGTGCTGTGTGGCCACGGTCTGCCTTCCCTGCCAGCACGAAGAGGCTGTAAAGCCCGTCTAACAGCCCCCCGGGGAATCCCTCTTATGCAAAGGGAGTCCCCGGCAGCTGTGGGCCGGGGTAGCTGGCTCCCTGCCATCCCCGCCGAGCCGGGGCCGGGGGAGTGCGGGCAGAGGGAGGTGTGGCTGCCGGGGCCCCTCAGCCATTGCCGGCTACCGGGAATGCCTCGCCGCGGCTGAGAGCAGCCGGGCGCCGGCGGGCGGCTGCCGGGGATCCCCGGGAGCAGCGCGGGGAAGGGGCACGGCTGCGCGGCGCTGGCCGCCGCCCGGGCCGGGACGAGCCCGCCGACGCCCGGGGCACTTCCACCCCGGCCATCTTCCTCAGGCGGGAGGCGGCGGCGGCCAGCGGAGCCCCGACACCGGCCGCCCGGGGACGCGGCGCGGAAGCCGGCCGGCGAGGGCAGCCGCGCAGGCCGCCGCTGGCCGAGCCGGGACGTCCCCCGGCCCTAGGCGGGGAGGCGCGGCGAAGCGGAGGCGGCCGCGGCCGGGGCAACCTCCGCCGCCGGCCTCCCTGCCCGCCTGCCCCGCGGGCGCGGGCCGTCGCTAGGCCCCGGGCCCTCCTCCCGCACTCCGCGCCGCGGAGCGCCGCCGAGCCCGGGGGCAGCCCGCGGGGAGCCCCGCCGCCGCGGGAGCCCGCCGCAGCCGGGAGCGGGGCCGCTGCGCGGTCGCCCCACCGCCCCCCGCGGGAAGCGGCGGCCCCGGCGCGCAGGGCCGCGGAGCGCCCCCGCCCCCCGCGCCGCTCCCCCTTTGAAAACTGATCTTTGGCTCTTCGCGTGAAAGTGATTTGAATTTGGCTCGGCGGCGCTCTGCGCAGGCGTCCAGCTGCTGGCATGCTGGCTCCTTGCAAAGCAGCTGTTTTGGGTTTGAAATTCCAACATGGCAGAGGCTGCAGTCAGTCTTCCCTTCAAAAACTTGGAATGATTTCAAATCATAGGCACCTTCACTTAACCCGAGCCCCCATTCATCAGCAAACACATCGGATCGATGCTACTCTAACCTATCGGGTTCTTGTACCAAATCTCCAGGTAAGAGGATCTTTTTTTAATCCCCCCCACCCCCCCAGTCTTCCTACCATCGTTTAAATTTTATTTAATCTTAAAGCTCTCCGAGACAGCCGCGTATTTTTTTTTTTTTTTAATCGCCCGCTCGTGCCCTAAATATTTTGCCTAATTCTCAGTCGTTTTCTGATACTAAACGCTCCGGTCTGCTTTCCTAATCGTAGTCTGGAAAGTACAGATATACAATCGCAGTGCATGGTTTTTCCTCCTTGATCATTGCCAACAATAGTAGGCAGATTAAGAGTTCGCGATTGCAAGCTCCCTCCCCACCTCCTCCTCCTCCTCCTAATTGGATTTATTTTTAAGTTGCATTGAAAATAATAAACTGCAGGTAACGCGGGGCTGGACTTTGAGGCAACTAACTTCTGAGCAAATAAGTGCAAATAAGAATCTCGCAAAACAAAAGTTAGGTTTAAATTGCTGTATCTTGGCGGGGGGGACGGGGGGGGACGGGGACGACGAATATGTCAGAGGAGCTGTTGCAGTAAAATGTAAGCACATCATCTTGGAGGGGGTACAGCGTGGTGGGCGTATTGTTGGCTCGGAAGGGAGAGAAAGATGTATAATTTAATGGTATATACAATCCACTGATCCTATTACTATCCTCCCTGGAGCTCTTGTTAGTTTCAATGGGAGTGAGTGAAATTGACATGGACTTGCATTCCTGGTCATGTGCTTTTTTTCCCCTTTCTTTCTTCTCTTGTGATCTGAGATCCCCTTTTTGTTGATGTTGCTTTCCCACTTAATTATATGCATGTAGGTTAAATGAATACCTGACGAAAGGGCCCACGTTTCAAGGCAGTGACATTTGATAGCTGAGAGGAAAAGTGGCTTTAATGAAAAGCAACCTTTGGAATTCCTGCTTGTGAAAAATCCAATTCAGCTTTTTGTGCTGCCAGCAAGAAATGATCAGTAGCACCAGTGTTTATGGTATGTCCGTTTTGGGATCTACTTCCTTTGCATCTAAATAGCAAAGACAAATTTAAATAGCATGATAATGCACCAAGGACTCTGCATGCAAATATTATGTAATAAATACCTAATGCTTAATAGTATATTTTCACTTGTGTATATGTAGGCATTTTTTTCTCTTGCTATCATTTGTTTATCATTTGTGCTTCGATTATAGCATTAGTTTTGTCCATTGTATTGATCTCAGTTGTAAAACCTAAAGTTGCATGTTACTAGCAGTGCACTATATACACCACTGAACTCCAATGGTATGTAAATTAGTAAAACTCGGTGACTGGAGAAGGGGAAAATGCGTAGCAGTGAATATATACACCTATACGTCTATGTTCTCATACATATATGCCTAAAATGCATCTTTTCCTTTTGCAAACTAATATTTTTTGAGTATTTATTTGAACTCCAGCTGCTTTTCCCTCTCTTACTTTCAGCGTAATCATCTGCTAGAGGCTTTAACTGACGTGGGGTGGGGGAATGTTTTGCATGTAAACAAACAAAATTACTGTTGTGGTCAAATGTTTAATACTCTTTAATAAGTGGTCTTTTATGCTCAATTTACAAGTGTCTGGTTCCCACTGCTCTGTTCTCAATGTGTAACAGAATGAAATAATCAGGTGCTGAAACTGGCTTCATTTTAACGGTCACTCTCCAGCCCCCCACACTGCCCCCTCCTCCAAAAAAGTCAGATAAAATGGAGCGTGGGGAATTTCAATAGATCTCCTTGTGGTGCAGTAGATGTACCTCTAGGTATGCAATTAAGCCTAAGGAACTAACAACAGAAGCGACTATTAGTCTGTTTTGTGCAACCAAAACGGGGGTACGTTCACTTTTAATTGCGTGTGGTAGCAACAAATAAGGATGGAGAGAGACACTAGGAGAGAGAGTGAGTGTGTGTGTGAGTGTGTTTGGGATAAGGGGGAGGTCTGGTGTGTGTGGCTGATGATCTCTTGTAATAACATATCTGAATGCAAGAGAGAAATTGAGAGAGCAGTTGCACAATGTACCCTCCTATTTTGGTGCTGTAGGTGACTATATTGCTAAACATATCCCGGGTGCTATATGATGAGAAGGATCTGATTGCATTTTGCATTTAGAACTTGTTGACTTTGAAGCGATCAATAAGGCGACTGTTTATTTTAGATGCACATAATTTGCCCTGAGAAATGTTTTAAGGAGGAGAGCGAGCAAGCGAGAGCGGAACATTTTTTTTTCCCCTCTTTTTTTTTTTTTTTTTTTCTAGAGCTGTTGGAGCGAATGTGATTGCCAGATGGGAGATTTCCCTCTGTGATGTTAAAGCTGTAATATATATTCAGAGCAGATTGGACTGCTGCTTGTGATGAGGAGGATATTACATTTATAAATTTTAAATCGGGAATCGGACAGTATGCTGAGAGCTGAAATTGGATGGTGTGGACGGTTTGGACTGTTAAATGCGATTCCCAGATAATAATAATAATTATAGTAGCAGTAATATATATATGTATAATAAACACGGTACTATTAGGCAGCTATATAGGTTCTATGGCACTTAGGTATGTATTTCCAAATACGATTTCTCCTCTCTTCCCCTGTTCCCTAAAATGTCAGGGATTGAAGGTGGTTGTGAGGGTTTTTAAAAGCTCACTGTTAGGAGAAACCAAACGCAATCAGGTTCCTGTTAGAGGAAAAGTTTTGCTACGATTCTTGTTGCGGATGCACCTCTTTTTGAGTTTTTGTTTTGCCCATGTATGTGGCCTGACAGTGCCACAATCCTGAAAGGCTGGAAAGTGGGAACTAGTCACACTCGAGCAGCTCTGCTGTTGCAAATTAAAAGTGTGTTGTGGTCAGGAAATGAAAGCTACAATGTCTCTTTTGAACAAGTCGTTTATCAAGAGAAACATCTATCAAGCAGTGACTTGTCACATTGATCCTCTAAAAGTTAGGTCCGAAGTGGAAGCTGCTTTGATGCTTTTGATCCCAAATTTATAAAATTGAAAAAGCTGGAGAGAGTAGGACAGATTTGCACTTAAAAATGACTCTGCTCTGGGCGTGACAAAATCATCAACTATCTGTGATACAGAGCTGGTAAACCAAGGAGGTATCGAATCTTCTGCCTAATTTTTATTTTCACGTTGAAACGTCAGCTTTGCCACACAGGAACCTCTTTTCCTACTTTTAAAGATACCCTCTGTATGCCTGTGCGTTATTTCATCAAGGATATTTTCTTGCTTAGGAATACATCTGTTGCTTCCAAATTGAACCTTTTCCCATTGTTTTTGTGATGGTATTTAGAGTTCAGTTTGAGAAGGCAATTTCAGGGGATTTTTTCCCCTCATCATCTCGGTCTCATTTCTTCTTCTGTATTTGTAATCTCAGTTTCCTTCTCTCCTCCTCAGGAAGCAAAGTTTCTTTTACTGCTAAAGTAATGTTTATTGCAAGGAAGGTACATTTGAAGATAACTGTTTGCACAGCTTAAAACGTGTTAAGAGTCCTGTTAAGTGTGTCTTCCCCTTCTCGTTCTCTTTTTGTTTCCATTTTTGACGTATGAACCACACTTTCATTCTCAACAAAAGCAGTGTATTTCAAATGGAATATAAAGTCAAGGTTTCAAGTTAAAAAAAAAATCAAATACCAAACTAAAGTCTAAAGTAATCTTTTATCTCTACTTATTTTCAACCATTTGAATTGTTTAGCAACTTTTCTAAAAAGTTTTTCATTTTGCGTGGAGTTTGTGTTTGGATTATCAATGAATCCCTTTGACAAAAGGGGGTTTTGGTGTGTGTTTGTTGTTTGGGTTTTTTTGTTTGTTGGCTTTTTTTCCTTTGGCTAAGGTATGAGCGAAATCTTCCTTAAAGCAGGATGCTTTGACTTCTTTTCTTCAGTGTCATAAATGAGACTAATACTGCTTATGGATACTTGATAGAGACCCATTTGCAAATAGGCAGCAAACAGCGGCGTGGTGGGAGTTTTGGTGAGTGTTATACTTGCTAATTAATCATGTTTGAAATGAAGGAATCATAGCGTGGTAATAAAGGCTCATTGTTGTTTGATGTTTGTAACAGGATGTGACTCCTACACGAAGCTGGTGGGTTTGGGTTTTTATCGTTATTTTGCCCCCTTCATAATAAGATACCTTCAGTACTTGATCAGATTGGTTTTATTTATTGCAACATCTGTGGAAGCACAGGGATGTTTACTTCCCTTGTTCTGGCAGTGTTTTAGAGATTGCATTGTTACTGATATCTTCATCATACAGATCATGGGAGAAAATGACAGCCTGGTGTCATTAGCTGTTCTTTAAGACTTTTGTTTGTTTAAGGAGAGCCAAAAATTCTTCTTTTTTTTTAATATAAAAAACTCTACTACTCTTTTTCTTAGAACTGATAAAAGGGTACTTTGTGAACTTTTGTGCCTTACTTGCTTATGCATATATAGTAAGGGATAGCAACTGAAAATCTATTTCAGAATAGTTTGTATACTAGCCATTTAAAAATCAAACAGTAAAACACTTGGATGATGTTTTGGTTTTTAATATGTCTCTTATCAGGTGTGGCATCTTTAGGCTTTATTGTTCACCTTACAATTAATAACTATATATGATGGAGAGAGATGTGATAATCTCTTTCAGACTGCAAAGCTTTAGTTTCAAAATCTAATTAATTAATGAAGGCTATTTTATGCTGCATGAGCAAGGTTTGAAATCTCCTTTTGTTTAGATGGTCGCCTCCGTCTTTAAAATATAATTCCTAGAGGAAAATGATTCTGTACGGTTCCTGTCCATACGTTTGTTCAACGAATGCATACAAGAAGCATTGAATATAATGACTGATCCTCCTGTAGTCTTAATCGTCAATTAATAGGCTTATCTGCTTGTTAGGAGTGGGTTTAATGGTACAGAATCAGCATGAGATCTGTATATATGAAATATTTGTGTGTTGTTTATAACAGACTGAGTTTTGATTTAGCATTCTCAGATCTAATAATAGAAATATTTCACTCTTTGCCCTCGATCAATATATCCCTTAAGAGAACAAACTTCACATAATACTTTCATAAAGTGCCAGATGTATTGATACCTAGTTGATAAATTTAATTACTGGGGTTTTACGTTGATTCATTGATTGCATGATTGGAGGAAATTGTTCTGCAGACATTTCTGAAGTATTGAGGAATATTGCATGTCAATAAAGCTTGGTTAATTGATCAATTAGCTCTCTATTCTCCTCTTGAGTCATTGATAAGAAAAGGCATGAAAATAACTATTAAAAGAATTTGGGATAAACTAATTAATAATCCTCATGTGTTATTATTAGAGCAGATGAGAAGCAAAGCACTATGCATGTGGAAAAAAAAAAATCAACTTTGAAGTGGAATTGAGCATATTGGGCCCAATCCTTAGCTGGTGTAAAATAGTTTAGCTTTAAAGAGCTACAGTAATTTACAGCTCCCAGAATCTGGCCCACTGTGGCTCATTTTTTGTTTTTGGTGGGGGGTTTTTTTGGTGGCTTCTTTTTTTTTATTTTTTTTTTTTAGTGCTGTTCTTTGGCTTATTGGAAGCTGTTTTAAATCAGATATTATGGCTACCAAAATATATGGAATTTTAGATAAGCATCTGATCCAAAATGAACAGTATAGCTATAAAAGTAATTTGAAGAGCTGTAAATTCAGGATTGCGTATCCCTGATATTGTTGCAGAGTATTAAACTCTTGCTGCTAGAGATGCTATCCTCTAAGTGAAAACTTATCTTCCTTATGGGAAAGATCACTTCAGGGAACTCTAGGCTGGGAAAAGGCCTGGAGGTTTTTTTTGTTGCTAAAATAATAATAAAAATTTCCAATACATAGAATTAGTTATAGGGATATTTTCCAGGTGAAAAACCTCCATGGTGTACTTGGCTCCATTTCTGTGAGGCATGCGACCTTTTCACCCTATGTCAATGATATTTTTATAGAGTGTGTGAGAAATGCGAGCATAAAGAAAATTCCTTACGATCATTCAATTTTTCTTAAAAAAAAAAAAAGGCAAAAAGAAAAATCTCTGAATCTCAAAACAAGATATACATCTCCCTTAGTGAAACTGTATTCCTTTAAAGGATGAGAGCTAATATAGAAGAACAGAGAAAATTCACTTGCAGTATGTTACCCTAGGTTTGACAAATACAATCTTACCCTTCAAGGAGCAGAGTCCTAGGCTGTAATGGAGGTTAAAGGAAATCTAAGGTTTTCAGTCCTTTAATAATTGTACCTGCCACCCCTTGATCAGCATGTTAAAGGGAATGCATGTATATGTATTATGTTTCTTAGAAGGTAATTTGTGCTTGCAGCAACCTGCTAAATAGTAGTGAACTTCACTACTATTGGTTCTAAATACCTGTTGATGTTGGTCTTGCTGTCTGAAAAGTGAGGGTAAAATGGAAAGAGAAATATTTGGTCAATCTTGGTTACCAGAGTCTTGAAATTGGGGGAGACACTGGGCTTTGACGCATGAGTTTGAGATTGCGAAGAATACTAAAAAGTGTAATCTGCAGAAAGCACCGCTGATTAAGAGCATACAGCGATGTCTGCGGTGATGAAAATGTGAAGTCGGTGCTCCCTTTTGCTGAGTTACACTGCTACGAGGTATCGGCACGCACAGTATGGTAATAACAATATTGTATGTCGGTTTCTATAGTGCTAGTAACGGTACCTGTCAAACATATCATAATTCTGAACTATGTTTAATATATAAGCAACACTCCTTACTACAACGGCTATTGTATTTGTACTGTAAAAAGAACAGCCATGCGTTATTACATTTAAATAATGGAGTACAACTTTGTTCTTTAAACTGTCTTTCTACATATGGAAAAAAGTTTCATCTGTCTCAGCTATAATTAAAAATAATGCAACTACAGGTGACTGTCACATCACTGGCTGATTTTTAATATTTTTTTTATAACAGTCTATTAAGTGTAGTCCGATGTGCCATGAAACACCAGAATAGCAGTTACTAGTAGTATTATTTAACTGTTGCTTAAAAACTATTTTCTCAGTTCTTTTAAAGTATAATGCACTTGCTGCTAGTATGTTGTTAGTTAAATTTCAAATATCCTGAAAGTGATGTGGATAAAAATGCTGAGATTATTTTGATACACTAGCAAACTTCTAGTGATGCAAGTCCATTTGTGCTCCAGGTTCCTTGAAATCGCGTATTGCCTGGACTCTTTGTTACCTGTCTTTAACCCTTTCGTATTCTACTTTTAATGTGTTATGTACTCTTTGTTAAAGCATGTGGTTTATTTTCTGTATAGAATTCCTTAATGCATGAAGATGTAAACCACAATTTATTTTGTGTGATATTTTTGAATGCATGCACGTGTCAAGCCAGTTATAGATTGGTGATGATAAATTGGTTTCAGTAATCTGTGTCTTATTTGCATTAATACTCTAGCAGTTAGAGCATACTGTGGTCAAACTTCATGATCTAAGATAGCTGTCTCACATCTAATTAAGCAGGGTCTGAATGAATGATTCTCTGGTATGGGTCATAATTAAACTTTTTGTTTCTCATCTTCAGTGTGATAAAATACTGAAGGCACACATTAATGCACGTTTGCATAACTTCTGCTAATCTGAATGGAATTTGAAAATTAATATTGAGAGGCTATGGGAGAAGGGGCTGGACCTGGTGGATTACGGGGCTTTGTGGCAGGGATGTATCTTCATGCTCTCATTCAAGGGGTTTTTTTTCCTGATTTAAAACAACTGCTTTTTGCCTTCCAATACGTTGGAAATAATGTCCCTATTTTCCTCTGAGAGGTTTTTCCCCTTCTGTCTCCATTCTAGCACACAAGCAAGACATTAACAAAAAAAAAAAAAAACCACAACATTTACACAGTGAGTTTGAATTGTCACTTAATAAAACTGTGAGAACTGCAAAGATATTCCTAGACAGTACAACAGATGTTACCATGTGTAGGTTTCTTCTGGGGACATGGTGAGGGGAAGGGCCAGCAATTACTTTCTATTACTGAGTGACATCAGAGGGTGGATGGGAATGCTAAAGCTATATGCAGAAATTACTAATCCCTGGCAATAGTATCAATATTGACATTTAAAATACTATGAACTGATAGCCCTGCTTTACAAATGTCTGTGATAGCTGTGCTTTTAGGTGAAAAGTAGCTATTTATATACTTTACAGCTCAGTGTGGTCATGTTGAAAGTATGAACTTACTTATCACAGATTCTAAGAAAGTGCAGGTTAACGTCCTCTGTCTTCTGTAGACCGATCTGATTACTTCAGCCTCCTGTGTTGACACAGAGAAAGAAACAGCTAGATTCTATGCTGGAAGAATAAGGTTTGCAAGCACTGACTGATATAAGGTATCCCATTGTGAAACCTAAACCAAATTTTAAAAAATCAAGCATCCTTTTCAAGTAAAACTTGAGAAACGTAGAAAGGAACAGCAAAGATGTATCTGAACACACTTGAAGGTGCGCCATTTACTTTCAAAAGAAATCTTTCCCATCACTCGTGGATAGCTCCACCATGAAGAGCAATATCAAAAGATCTCAGAAAAGTAACTATTCTTTTATGTCTTTGGGAACTCAGATGCTTACAAGGTTGTTTCTGGGAAGGAAAAGAATTGATCCTATTTTCAGTCCCTTGTTGTTGGCATTTGTGGACCGCATCACTATATAGTATTGTAGAAATACACTCTTGGTATATCAATACAATTCTGTTTCCTCTTGCAGCTCTAAAAGAATACTGCAATGCTGTTGTGTGCAAGCTCAGTTTGGACAAGATGTTTTTATGAATCCTTTCTTACGCTCTATAAAATTGTTTTATTTAAAATACATATGGAGTTTGTTGAAGATCTTTAAAATTAATTGATAGGTCATCTGCTTGATTAAGAGAGAGAAATTCAAATTTAATATAGTGTGTATTGTTTTTTAGGAAAGTAATGTAGGCTTAAAGTCACCCGTGCTAATTTGTGAACTGGATATCCCCAACCAGTCAGAAAATTGCTGGGTTTAAACTAGCAAGATTCAGTTACCTTTAATGTGGAAGGAGACTGTAGATTTTCTAACTCTTCAGCTGAACGTACACTTAATTTACAAAATTAAGTGGGTTTGTGTTTGCCAGTGTTAGAACTGTGGCTTTACATTAACTACATAGCTATGCTGGTGCTGCATTGACCATCCTATAAACGGGCAGATTATTTTAAAGATAGTGATTTTTAATGTTTTTATAGAATTACTGATAATACTTTATTTCTTACTCTTTGCCTTTAATAAAAGCTGAAATAAATATATTTTGTAAACTGTTCACGCAGCGATTAGCCTTTTGTAATAAGTAATTTTCATTTTGTTCTTTGACTTTCATTTCATTACGTTACATACACCCATCCTGCGTAGGCTACAACACTGGTGTATGTTTTTGCTTTCAGTTTAAAAACTTCAGAGGTTACATTAATTTAGCTGATGCCATGGTAGTCCTATCGATAATATTAATCTGAACCATCGATTAAATTTAGTGTTGGTAGAGAGCTGAAGCTGAAAGGTGGTAAATCCTATGTAATGAGGGGTATGAAGCACTTCTCGTTATTTGGCCCCCAGCATGTGTCAGTGCAACAGTCACATCAAAGGCACACCTTAATATGCAGAGAACATCTTTGTCGAGACACATAGTTAACTAAGTTTGAGAAGCCTTTGTTTGAAGCTTTTAGTTTGTTTGTCTTCTAAGTTAGATGTAAGTAAAATATATTTCATCATGTGCTTATAGAGACTGTGAGTAACCAACACCTTAATGAATGACATTTTTGAATTTTTCACTGGTTAGAAAAGTTCAGAGTCATTATGAGGTCTTTCTTCCATCACCAACCAGATTATCCATAAGGTACAGAATAACAGACAAACTGAAACCAGCATTCATTTGGAGTAATAATTCTTACCAGTGATTAAGGAAAGATGTGTTGTTATTGAGTAATTAACAGCTACACTTCCCCCGGATGTCAGCTGTTTAGAGATAGTAAAAGTCGTGGCTTTCATTCATGACAGGCAAGTCGTTTTTAGCTAAAGTTACTGTTCCTTTCTGTTTGGGAACGGCTACAACAGCTGCAGTTCAAGCTTGAAGGCTCTGAGTGGCTGAGATAACATCACGAATAGTATTGCATCTCAGCAAGTGCATTTCAGGTTTCCACTTCTGGGTGCTCAGTTATCAGAGGCACCGGGTCCCTGCAATTTGTATTGACGTTGGATATGCAGGTGCACAACAAATCTTACAAGCCAGGTCATGGGTGTGATAAGGAATTTCCCTGGAAAATGCAAATAAAGCATTAGCTTTATTTGTACTTTTAAAATGCTACAATCTTCCTGTTGAAGTATTAATGCTGTGTGGTAGAGTAAACAGGGCTTTTGATTTTTCCTGGTCGTTATAAGAACGTTTTAAATTCATCAGGACAAAAAATGTGTTACCTAAATGTATAACAAATGACTGATTAGTGATATTGAATGGAGGAAACGTTAAACTCAGTTTCTTACTGTGTAAATGTTCCAGGGAGCAAAATGCAGTGTAGATGATGCTGTTCTAATTGCAGTATCTCCGTTAACCATCACAGTTACTGTCTCCCTCCTCCTGATCCTCTTGTCCCTCCACCCCCCCCCCCCCCCCCGCCATGGCTTTTTTAAACAATTATGGGCATTGTGCTCCTTAATGGTGTGTAGCTACTGTAAAGATAGATGTCCTCAAATAATGAGTTTCTAATAATAATCAGAGGGACTTAGATTAAACTGGTTTTGTATAGAAATCTTACAGTGTGAAAAAGTACACCTAAAATCTTGAGAGATATTTACAGGAGCTAAGCCTATTTACAGAGGGCTAACCCAATTTTGTATCTGTGCATGTGTGTGGGGAGGGGGAAAGTAGAGGCATATGTTCGTATGTGCCTACGTTTTTTGTCCACCTGCTCCAAAGACTTCAAAAGATGAGGTTTTTTTTAGTACAGATTTCTATTCTGCTTTCTTATAACAGAATATGTCTTAAAATCACAACATACTAATTAGCTTCTCTGATTACACTGGAAAGCTTGCATCCCTTCAAATGACTTCTAGCCGTGTTCTTTCTCTCTGTTGCTTTTCCCCACCCCCCACATCTTTTTTTTTTTTTTTCCCCCATGAGGTTTATTACATTAGATTTGTTGCTTTCTTCCTTGTTCAAAAGTTCTGAAGGCAAGTAAATGAAAGTGCTAAGTACAGTAAACTATGATTTTTACTTTAAAGAGTTGTCACTATATTGGCTAGGAAAATATTTTTCCTAACAGGTACTGGAACCGCAAGGCTGTATAATAAACAGAGCAAAATAGTTTAACTTATGGTTTAGAAATACATATGCCATTTAAATGGAAACAAACCCCCAAATCTCCCACATACCTTTTGGGGTTTGGCGAACAAAAGCTTGCTTGTATGCTCCAAATTCCCATGGGCCTCAATTTGCAATACCATTATTTAAGCCTGGCTGATATAAACCCATTGCAGAGAAATAGAAGCTCTCCTTCCTGGCTTTTCAAAGCTGTTCTGTGCCCCACTCACTCTGCCTATCTGCACCCCCCTCATTCCCCCGGCCCCATTCCCAGCCTCTCAGTCTTACCCTGCCACTGTGAAACTCTTTTGTATTTGAAATATAGTAAATGTTGAAATACTGTGCTTCTGAAACAGAAAAGTGCCATTCTGCATGGTCTTGCTGACATCTCCACCAACACACATGTAATTCTATCTTCTGACTAAGATCAAGACTATAATCACTTTAATATCTGTTGTGTCCTCTACCAGGTGACCTGCAGTCTTTCATTCTAAAGATAAGAGACTCTGATATAATAAGTTATTTCTTCTCTAAGTCTGATCTTTCAGAAAATACTAACCATAAACTGAGGAGAAACTTGTGCCCACTTAATATGCTCCTGGAGTACCAAGCTCTCTGGGTGTCTGCTGGTGAGTACAGCACTGGCAGTGTCGGATGCTGAGCTGCAAGCTGTTCTGGAGCAGAACCCGGTTTGAGTGTAATCCCTAACAGCTAACTGTAAACATGGGAATCACCATAGCTTGATGCAGCATTGAGTACTACAACTGTATGCATTTTGCTGCTAATAAAATGGCACTCTAGCTTATCATTAAGAAGCTTGTCTGTTTGAAATAGCGATTGAGGTGCAGTTCTGAGCTTTTTGAGTTAGTACCTGTTAGTAGGAAGAGTGAGCTGTGTTCCTGAATGTGGGCGGAAGGATGGTGAGTAATACATACCTT
This sequence comes from Rhynochetos jubatus, assembly GCA_027574665.1. Lineage (NCBI taxonomy): Eukaryota > Metazoa > Chordata > Aves > Eurypygiformes > Rhynochetidae > Rhynochetos > Rhynochetos jubatus. The sequence goes on from CM050654.1 coordinate 24,293,449, forward strand.
GGCATGGCATCTGCCAGAAGCGGGTTGTGGGGTTTTGGTGTGTTTGGTTTTGTGGTTGGTTTTTTTTTTTTTTCTCCTTTTCCCTGCTCTAGTTTTGAAAGGTGTAAGGTATTCTGAGATGCAGAGGGGGGAAAAAACAAAAGGGAAAAATACTTCCAAGCAAATCATTATAGCATATCTCAGTGACTGTGCTCCACACTTAGATTTAATTAGAAGACAACTGCACAGGAAAACTGGTCATTTTAGTCATAGCTAACGACTGGTTCTCTTCTACCCCCAATCAGGACCGATTATATGCTGTGTTGTATCATGTAATTTCTACAAGAAAATTAAGTACGAATAGGCACGATAGTATTGTGTAATTGCAATAATGAGGTTTTCATTAATGATGTGAATTTATCATTTAACTATCCTTTTAGAGGTGAAAATAACTATTTTCCTTGTGGTGTTTCCTTTTACTGTACCAATGTATATACTTTATAGTTATCCAATCAGTCTTTTGTTTAAAGATCTTCATTATGTGGTGAAGGAATGAAACCTTGTACATCCTTTTTTCTTATGGGGTAACTACTTTCAGAAAGGATTTCTTATGTTGTAATATAACTTACTAGCGTAGAGTTTCTGAAGTGTTGTGGGTAGTTCAGCGTTGGATTTCAGGCAAGTTTGTTTCCTAGTTAACTGTAATAAGACTTACTAGATGTCAGTTGTAAGAGAAGGGTAAAAATCATGTATGGTTTAAGAAAAAAAAAATCTATTTGCATTTGTGTATCAAATTCCACTTGGTGGTATGCTTGTTGGGCTGAGCTATTAAGTGCTCCGTGGGCTCTATTTCAACTAGTGTATGATTGACTAGGTATATTAGAGCTTTTTACCTACTGCCAATGCAATGCTTGACCCTTGTTTTACCCTGAGATGTTTTTGCCTTTAAAAAGACCCACGCTTTATGACTATACAGGTGGGTGGTCAGAAAATTTATCATTGTTATTTGTAGGGTGTGTCTCCACAAGTAAGAGTAACCTGAATCTGAACTGATGCTCAACAGATTCTATTTTTTTTTTAAATTTTGATTCCAAAGCTCACCTGTGGGAATTGATATACCATCTTAAAATTTCAAATTTACATTTTATGCAGTATGCGAAAGCACCCATGAGCTCATTAAGTAAAGATTTTTTTCAATTATATCTTCTGTTTATGCATATATTTATACTTGACAGGAATCCTTTAGAGGTTTGGTTTGCTGTATTAATACTTATAGTGTCTTGGAGCACATAAAATGTTCTTAAAAAGATTAAGCACTGCCTACAGACCTAGTTCTGATAGCTTCCTCTGTATTTCAGCAGCTGCTGAAAAGTTCCTTGGCCAGACATCCAGCCTCTAGAGGGCACACCAATAACCTCCTCTCCAGCCCCTCACCCGCACCACCATCTGCAGAAGGTTTTGATGCTCGCACCTACAGAGAGAATCCCATTTGAGTTGCATAATAAAATATCTGTGTGTATTCCTCATTATTCCTAGAGTCTTGCTACAGTAAGTGGTTTCCTTTTCCTATTTGAGGGAAAGCTTTTGTATTTGTTACGCTGTTTGCTGGGGATTTTTTGTCCTTTAGTGGTGATCTTTATGAAAGTAAAGACTTAAATCCACTGTGGTGTAACCATGTGGCTCACTTACACTTAGTCTTTCGCCTGGTAGAAACCTTTCTTTAGGTATACACTGCTCTTTCCTGTAGTAAAGACTACAGAAGCCAGTGCACAGTATTTGAGACTTGCAAAATTAGGTACTAAAATTTATTATGTACTAAAATCTAGATAATAAATAATTCAGGTGGGATTAAACCCAGTTCACCCCACTCCAGTTGCCTAGGTTCAATTGCTTGACCCTTTTCTCTTGTGAAATGCCATATTACAGTTTTTTGTTCTCCTATGGACTGTTGTTACTAACGTTGATATTTATGTGAAGTCATACTTGTTCTCCAGTTCAAATGCTTGACCATGGTTCTCTACTCCAGTATATCACCATTAGAAATTAGGGTCTCCAATAATTCAAATGGATCTGATAGTCTGCCTCAAATTTTCTTTAGATATACTGAAGTAGAACAAAAGAACAAGTATTCTTGGATTCAGTACCATAAATTAAGACATGCCACAATCCATAGATTAGATTTGGTCTAAGAATGTGAGTGTGTTTACAGAGAAATATACATTTAAGAAAATTTTGTCGGCCAGAGTGTCACTAACCAAGTGTGCAGCCTTTCCTAAAAGTGCACTGGTTTATCCTGGGTACTTTCTGGTTGAGCATTCTTAAATATTATTTTGCTAGTTTGAATTGAAATGTGGTTGGAGCATGTACATTTCAGAAGGAGAAAAAGTATCTCCTGCTGATGACTTCATTAGGTCTTCTGTGTAGTTGAACAGATAGGCCTGTTACTCTTGGAAAACTTTGCTTTTTAATTGCATGAATATAGCAGTTTAGCTACACATTTATTGTTGAGCCATGAAGCTTAGCAGCATTGTTGAGTTTGTAGGTCACCTGGTCTATAATCAGGAGATCTATGCTCAATTCCCATTTAGTTTTATTACCTTTTCTTTAAAAGTAATTAAAAAAAAATAAAAAAAAAAAAGATAAAAAGCTGTTTGGTATATGAAGTATGCAGTATCTGCTTTACAAGTGATACTGGAGCAAATTTTTTAGGGGAGCAGCTTGACAGTAACTCATGAACATTTTGGAAGATTTACTTAGTATGTTCCTAGGTTGATGCAGCCCCATATGCAAAGTTTTCCATTGCCCCAGAATGTCAAAAAAAGAGGTTTTGTTGGTCTAGGGATAATTAGTTTATGGAAATGCAAAGGGAAAAAATTTCCAAGACAGCATAGTTCGTGAAAGTGCTAGGTCATACTTTTTATCTCTTGATCACGTGGCCAATGGATAGTTAACTTCCTGGAGAAGTAATGGTGACAGTGTTTTGTGATTCATCTAATCCACTTTTTCCCAAGGGGCTGAGACAGTCACTGGTGTGTCACTTCAACCTTGGCATACGCCCAGGTTGCAAACTTGTTCATTCGTTCAGTGTTGCGTTGTTGGAGCTGGGCAGTAAACTGCCCAACATACAGAAACGTCAATAAAAAAGGACGTGCAACACCTGTAGGGCGGCATGGTTAACCCTTTTACAAACCTCGTCTCTGCAGGGTTAGGACTACTCTTAGAATAAGCTTTAGCTGTCATGGAAAAGGGTTGGAAATATAGTTAGGGTGTCTACTCTGTCTTAAATAACCAAGATTTTTGGTGACAGAGTTGTTTACAGTCAGAGACTGTCCCTGTTGTTCTGCCTGGGAGACAGTAATCTTTTTTCCCCACTGCCAGTACAGGATTGGTATTATCCAAGTATATCCCTTACTGTTGTTCTCCAAACCTCCATATTCTGGACCTTTCTCTTCCACCCAGTCAAATGGGTGGCTTCATAGCTTGTCCTGAAAGCCAGAAATATCAGGCTGTGTTGAGTGGGGGGAAGCAAGCCCTAGAGCCAGAAGTTTCCCCATGAGGGACACAGTGCCTGTGGTCCCTCCTGGGTGCTGGTGGGGTGCCCATGGAAGGTCCCTGCCCACATCACCTGTGGCGTTGTGGTGGCAGGCAGAGCTAACTGATTCTTGGATGGATCAGAAGAGCAGGGTCAAGTGAATATGCTGTGAATGTAATGATACACTATACAGCATTTTCTTTTTTTTTAAAGAAGTAGGTATGTGAGGAAAATAATTCAGAATTAATCTTGATGGGAAGTATTAAAGCACCGAGCAAATCAAATGGAAGCTGAATGGATGGTCTCTGATTTTTGTTGCTGGAAGGGTATGTGTTGTGTCTTTGGTCTGAATTTAGAAAAGTGTGAACTTTGCCCTTGTGGTGGAACATTGTATCCCTTAAATACCGAAGAGGGGAGAAAAACAGCAATTCCTGAATGAATGAAAGCAAGAGCAAAGCCATCTTCATTTTAGAATTCAGCCTCCAAATTTCTCTTTAAACCATTTTTAATAGAAACAGTAAGTTATAAATCATCTAAGCAATTACACAGAAGGAGTGGGGCCCAGCCTGGGCTTCAGCCCCAGATGTTTCTGGACTACGATAATGGCCCAGCCCAGATATTTACAGCTTAATTTCTGTTCATGTGCACTTGTCCATAAATGGTTCCTTTTCCATTTCCAGTTCAACAACTGAGCCATTTATAGTAGAGAGTGATTTAAACTTGAATGATGGCAAAATGTGAATAGAGACAATTTACCTTTGGAAACTTTAAAGTCCATTTCCAATATTTAAAATGTAAGGTAACTCTTGAACAGAGAATGATTGATCAGTACGTGCCCCCTTTTAAATGTATTTTTTTTTTATCTATATAACTGTATAAAATCTGATTTGATACTTTTTTTTTTTTGCTTAGCTTTGCTGCAGTTTGAAGCAGAGGTGCTTTTTTCTCTCTCCTTTTAATGCTCTGCCATCTAGCACTACTTGCATTGCAAGCCAGAGTATCTAACCTCACTCCTCTCCACATTCCTGTCCTCTTCACTGCTCCTCCCAACCAGCCCCATTGCTTGAAACTAAACAAATTGAAAATAATGATTGGTAACCATCTGCTGTGCTGAAATTCCACGTACAGCAGTTAACTCCATTTTACAAAACAACTTCAATCTAGTGAATTACAGTGCAGTTCTTGGTGGCAGCAGATAGCAACAAGCAGTTTTGAGTTCCTCTAGACAAAGCCCTTCGTGTACGGAGCATTATGCAGCATCACTTGGCGGTGGCGGGGTGGTTGTGGGGATGCTTTTGCCGTCAGACAGTTCAGTGTAATGCGTTTGAAACTAGAGGGACTCTAACCACGGCCTAATCGTTTCATCTGATTTTAAAAGAGGCCTGTCCATAAAACTGCGCAGACAGGAGATCTTGCAAACGTGCGCCCTTTAGTTTGGTTTTCCGTTTCCGCAGCGCAGTGTGGTGACTAAGGTGTTCGGCTTTCAGTCACTTTCATGTGACTTTTGGAGTGCCCAATAGAAAAAAAAAAACTGCCGAAAATTGGGTTGCGCAGCTGGTCAAAGTGTATTGGAGAGCAATAATTATTTGTAGAGTTTCTGTTGAAGAACGCTTTTATTGACGCAGAACTGTTACAAGGAGCATTCTAGATAGTGACGGGCTGCCGTAGTCAAATAGCGACAGACCATGATGTAATATTAAAATAACTACCATTATCATCTGTGTTTCTAACTCTGCTTCAGTTATTTGAGCTTAGGGTTTGATCGTGTACAAAGAAAGTTGCTTAAAATGGGCAGTATATTGAGTTCAAAGGACCCATACAGTTCATAAATTCTCCGGTGTCTACTGGATTTTTCATCAGGGAGACTTCCAATAAAAATGATCTATTTTAGAAATAATATTGTTTAGTAGGTTGAAATGTGGTGTAATAAAATTAGACCTTCAGTCTTCTAAAGTTACTACTTAGATGGCACCCTTGGGATGGTAAAATGGCTGTATAAGCAGATGAATCAGACAGTTTCACTGATGGATACATTTGTCAGTCTCTGTTACAGATATAATATATTCTTATATCTGTAATCCTGACACTGTTACATCCAAATGAAATCAACATGAGGTTGTCATCTTTAAGCAAATATGTTAAGTGTTGTCTTTTGTGCTTTGGATTTGAAAGAAAGGGGCCCAAGGGAGCCAGCATCATGCAAATGGAACAAATCCCATTTCTTCCGAGCTGTGCTGTTTCCCCCTTCATGGCAGCTGGCTGTGTTATCTTTGTGTGTTTCTCTGAGTGCTGACAATTCTTTCAGTGATCTAAGTTAGGGCACATTAGAAAGTGGAAGCAGCTGTCTGTCGTTATACTGAGAGACGTGTTTGCTCTACTGCAAAGATGAAGGACCATGAATCCTTGACACACTCTCTCCCCCCTCCCCCTTTACTTTCCAACATGATCAACATTCAGACGCACAGATTGTCTGCTTGGACAGTTTTTTGTTCTGACTGACAGCATCTGGCATAGACAAATTTAAAAATACATAGCATGCCATGCTTGGAATTGGAACATCCCTTCTTTATTAATCTTCTCATTTAAACCATTCATTTACATTTCAAGAAAGGTTACAGCTTGATATGGTTGAAACATTTATTTTAAATGAATAACCTCCTAATGAAATACCTTGAATGAGCACCAAACAGTCAGTGTTCATTAAAAATTACACCTGATTAGTATGGCCTTGGAACTGTTGCAAAGGCATAAGATTTCCCCATTGTCTCAATCCATAATAATAATAAAAAAAATGTTTAGCAGGTGTGTGTAATTTATTTTTTTTTTAACCACAGCTAAATGAGAATGGTGTTTTCTCTTGCAACACCCCATCATTTTCAAGAGTATCACGTTATAAAGCAGCAGCCTTTAAAATGCTATTTGTCTAATTAATCTGGTTTTGCTGGAACAATACAGTTGAAGGAAACGCCTAAATAGCGTTTTGTTTTGGTTTATTCTGCTAAGGTATTTATGGTTTGAGAGACAAGATGCTTTATGATTTGATGTAGTGTGAAATCCTATGTATGTATTTTTCTACTGAGAAGTATTCACATGTTTGTATACAATACTTTGCGAGTACAACAGAACTGAAATGGTGGACCACCCACTAAAATGTTTATGCACACGCACATGCACGTATGCACACGTACGTTCTGTGCACCCTCATCTTCATGATCCAGGTTAGCAACGCAGACATGCTTGTCTAGCATTTATGTAAAAATAATATGAAAATTGGCCGTGCCAGGCAGAGTATGGACTTTGAGTCCAGGAATAGGAGGAAGAAAAACCTCTTCTTGTATTAGGGATTTTAGACGCTTTATATAGCTGTGGATTGCAGCTTTAACTACTCGCAGTACAGAAAAAAAAATCTTCCAGAAGGGGGGGCGGAACCCCCAGTATTATAATAAAATAGAGGACTGTTCAAGTGCTTGGCAGTAAATATGTAAAACAAGTATCCTGGCTTATTTGGAGAGGAAAGAGATGCTGTAGCAGACAGGCTCAATTAACAATTGTAAGCAGGAGAGGACTTGTATTCCTTCAGTAAATGTAGGAGAGGTCATTTGCTTTAGGATAAATTCTGACAAATTTCAGATACGAACATAAAGACTGGAACAAATCTGACAAAAGATTTTCAGTTACACATCAAGCGTTTTGTATTTGCAATGGCCATTTAAATTTTTTCTCAGTGAATAGATTTCTTTTTTATTAATGTTTTCCTGAATAATATATTTTTAAATTAATTGACTGTGAAACAAGCAGTTTGGGACAATAGGAATTTTAATAGAGGCTTGAAATATCATTTGTGCTTTTTAAAAAATTCTCTTAGTAATGCCTAATGTATTTTTCTTTTTCTGGAGGAAGCACTAAGATGATAAGTTTTCAGCACAGGTTTTACTATGCTAGTTATGTGTAATCATAAAAGCGAAATCAAATTTTATTTTAAATGAAATCACATTTTTTCCCTCACAAACTGTTCCATTTATGTGATAAACTTGTATTTTGATTTTTTTTTTTTTTAATGACTAGTTATAAAGGCTTGTACAGATATGCATCTGTAAGCAAACTGGGAGTAGGTTAGAGAACACAATTCCCTGGTGTAAAAAGCAAGGTTTAACAGTAATGCTTTTAATCTGGACTTGTAGAGGATTCGGGAGCATCCATAGATCTGCTTCAGTAATTACCATACCCCAAGTGGCACTGGAAGAGACATTTGCCTAAAAACTTGATGTCTTCATTACACTGTTTACATTTTAATTAGAAACATGAAAATTAGTGATTTATACAGACAACTATAGTTTAAGTGGGTTTGCTCACCATCCAATAAATCATAGAGGGGGAAAAAAAGGGGGGGGGGGGGGGGCAGGAGGCAACCCCGCAACCTGCATCACAAACAACAAACCCCTCAAACCTTACAGCTCTAATAAATAGTTTACTAGGAATCGTTCACGGGAATCCTGCGTTGGTATTAGAAGCTGGTTAAAACACGTTTATTTTATCAGAGATGAAATTTCCCTGTAAATTAGCACATGTAATTTTAAAGATAAAGCTACTTCCACGCGATACTACGTGTACGCGCATGGCGCGTGCATGGGATGTGCACGCGTGGGCTCTGTGTATAAGCAGAGTATAGCTGTGTTAAGGAGGAGAACTGGCGTCGGCACGTTTTGGCAGGGCTGAGCACTGTGCATGGCTGCAGAGCAGCCAGTCCAGCCTGTTTCAGTGTGTGTCCATAAATGCATGTAAACATTTGTATAGCTGCACACAGAGATGTATACATACAAATCCCCACGTGCGCGCACGCAGAGAGCAGTAAGAATACGTTGATAATTTCCCCCTGCGTTTTGCATGTACCTGTCAGCGCCAGCGGCCTAAGTCCCCCCTGTCCAGGAGCGGTGGGGGGAGCAGCGGTGCCTGTCCCCGCCTGAGTCAGCAGCATGTCCAGAGCCCGCGCCGGGCGACAGCCGCTCATCCGGTCCTGCCCTCCCCGGGGGCCGCCGGCCTCCCCCGCACCGAGGAGAGTGACCCCTCTGTCTGGCACGCTCAAGATCCCGAATCGCACCGCATCGGTGTGCGAGTTCAAATCCCTACTCCTGAAGGCAGAGCTGGGATTCCAGCTAATGACTCAGAGATACAGAGGGTCAATGCACTGGTGATCTGGAGTACTGAGCCATCGCGCCAGCTGAGTTGTACTTCCCCCCCTCCCCATAACTCGCTGTCTTACCCTCCGCTTTTCCACCCCCTTTCCCTTATGATAAAAGTGATGATATGCAAAATCGCATTTCTTCTTCTAAGAATACTTTATGGGTCGTATTCCTTCGGATTTCAGTTTGATTTAAAAAAGATGGTTTGCGTGGGGGGGCATGGGGGAATTGTTTTCTACACTGTTAACTTGGTGTTACGTTAGCTCCATATAGGCCGTTTGGGGCATTGGGCAAATAATATGTGGATAACGAATTTCTTCGAATGGGAGAGTGAGCCTCGGTAGCAGTAAGAAAAAAAACTTGTTGGTTTAATATTATCCTCCATTTCTCTAAGCAAAAATAGGGAAGTTTCCTTCTCCCTTGCTTTTTAATGGATTTCTTTGTGTTGGAATCCTTAAGATTTGTAAGATAATCCCTTTGCAGAACTCTCATTCGTAGTGTTGTCATTTTCTTTATATATATAACAATTTACGTATGTATTTGGTAAACATGATTTTTAGCCAGTGAGTGGCATACATCAGAATAAGCATTTTAGAAAGAGGTTTCACATTTGCCAATATGAATCATATTTTTGTTCTTTCATCATTCAAGTGGTGTTTCTGAGCCTGTGAATAAGCAAACCCAGGTATGTCTTGTGGCGATTTTGACGCTTTATGTAAGCGTTTCACATGCCAAAAATAGACAATAGTGTCTCTTTTCTTTGCGTTTGTTTTAACATTAAAAGAACGTTTCAGTTCATGTCAAACACTTTCATTTAATCTGAAGAGCTGTTTTCCTTTTTTCTTAATTTAAGTTTTTATCAAAAGTCTCTAATTCCTGGTAATTTGGCAGCACTGCAATGAAGGAACTTAGGTGCACGCTTTGTAGTGCGATTGAGTAAGTGACAGTACTCTGTCTTAATTTGCTCTGGTTTTTCTTTTTTTTTTCATCCGTCTTTTCGGGTCTAGGCGCGTTATAAATGCGACTAAGCAGAACTGTCTGCATCTGCAAAGACAGAAACATGCTGCTTGCTTGTATGCACTGCAAAATTCTAATAGTTTCCTGCTATCTGTTAAATTCAGTGTGCTTTTTGCATTGTGGCACGGAACAGTTGTGCGGCGAGGGAAGCTGGCTGCCTGCCAGCCATCGACTATGAAATCCCGGGTACCTGGGAGCTTATCAGTTCTTTTGCTTTGTAAAAGAAAAAGTGATGAAAATGTTGGTAAACTGCCATGAAGGTTTAAGGCTGCTGGAATAAGGAGCCGTGTAATCAGATTGGAAAATGGAGCTTGAGATTTCTCTGCATGGGAAGCAGTCGCCTGTGGACCTACCGAGATGCTGTGCAAGTGCCCGAGCTGACCACTTTGTTAGCAAATCAGCTTGTTTGCTGCAGCAGCAGGGTGGAATAGGCGAGTCCGTGTGATGGTATGTAACACAAGTAACATCTCCTGCTTTGCACAATGTAATCAGCTTGCAATTAGCTCACTCCACATTAACCTTCTTGATATTTTTCCCTTTTGTGAGACTGTGCACTTTAAACAATTAACTATAGAAAGTAATCCTTCAAGCAAATCAAAGCAATCCTTTAATTTTATCACCCTGCTGAAAAAGTATCAGGTGGTCAACTGGTCTTCATCAGCTGCTGGAAATTCTCAGGCTCACTGTAGCGTGGAGAGGTTCTTTAACCCATTCACATTTAGAAAAATGTCAAGATTCGATATTTCTCACATAATATAATGCTGCATCATGAAGCTGCAATTGGAATTGTTTTAATGAAAAGCCTTGGGAGAGCCCTTTCCTATACAGACAGCTTTTACGCTTCTGTTTGTTTAGGCATTTCCATACACTACCTCTCAGAAAGCATTGATGACACAGCCACTTGTACTGATAATTCCACTGCTTCACCTCCAGTGAACTTGATTCACTAAGGTTGGAGAGAACAAGGCTATCGTTGCTGATCTTGTGCGTTGCTTTTTAATCCCCTGAAATAAAAGCCAGATAATGGGGAAAATTTGTGTGGTAGGCAAACTTCCTTTTAGGTAGGATAGTAAAAGTTTTATTGTCATTTATGAAAATGTGGAAGCTTGAAGCCTAACTAAGGAAAATAAAACACCATTCAAATTAAGAGTGCAGAACAGGATCTGCTTTGGTGCTGCTTGAAAGGCTTACCCACCCAAAAGTTCCTTTGTCTGTCTGGATAGTTTTGGGTTTTATTATAGCCTTGAATTTTCCAGAGTCATCCTGTAAAACAAGTGATTATTTATACCCTCATAATTAATATAATAAGAATATGCCTGGTATTTAGTGTAAAAGTTTACTTCTGTTTAAATAATTGTTTGACATGCCTTGCTAATTTCTAAACTTAAATCACTCGACAGTTATGCTCATATGAATCAGAGCAGTGAAATTAGTGACAAAAGTGTTTACGAATAATAATGCTGTGCATGAGCCTTATTCATATTACATTCATTATATGAAAACAAATATTGTGGATGATATAAGGCTGTAAGGAACAAAATGATCTGAAACTTCTGTCCAGATGTTTTGTTTAGAAGACACAGGAAATGGTCATCAGCTGCTTTGCTGCTCCCTACAAAAAGTCATTTCAGTCATTTCATTGAATTCCAGTAGATCAGCACAATAAACTGAATTTATAATATGCGATCTGCTTTTACCAATGATATCTGTGAAAGCAGTATTGACTGGCGGTGTTAAAGTCATCTTTTATCTCTCTTTGTAGAATGTGAGCATGTTTTGAAAACACAAAACCAGATCCTACTAATCACACTACGTTTATCATATTTTAATGTTGGCTTTGGCTTCATTTTAATTTGTATAAAAATTCTGGAATTTATGTGCACATCTGTTTTCTGTGTGTCCCAATTTAAAAAAAATTGCAAAAAAAAAAAAATAACCTGCATACATCTTATGCTGCAAAGATCTACTTTATATTCTTTTAGAGGACAAACTCCATTAGATATGCACTTACTGTACATTGGATTGTAAATCTTACAATTTAATGGTAATTCAGTGAGCAGTTATTGCTTCTGTGGCCTTTTTTCTTTCTTTTTTGTCCCATCTCACTTGTGAAATAGGGTTACCCTTTACAAGTGTCACATCCATAGATTCATCTTTTGTACTCTATAGTTGTTCCTAGTGCATCATTCTAAGTGAAAAGAAAAATAGGAAGCCAAAGCTACAGGAGGGGCATTGGGGGAGGGGGTCTATACATAGAAATACAGCATATAGCAGCAGAAAGACCAAGGCAGTTTAGCATCAATCTAACAGATTAAAATTTTGCTGTAAAGGTACATTTTCTTTAACCTCATTCTCATTCGTTTTTCCATACCACTGTAACTGGCGTTTGAATTCCCAGGAAGCAGAAATGGTGTCTTAATGATACGAGCCTTTTTGCCTTGCTTACACTGTTAATACTCTTATCCCTTTTCTGATATGAAATACTTTTTGTAGAAACAATATACACATTTGTAAAGAAATTATAAAAGGATTCTCCTTTTGAAGATAATGAGTTCTCTTCAGGAACTGCAGGTTACATGGAACACAAATGAGCTCTAAGTGGAGGGATTTAAAGTCCTGCTACAGCATTTAATTTCTTGAGGAAAGGAGTTCAGTTCAAGGTTAGCCTGTTATTGTGGCACTGGCAACTACTTCTCTTATTCCTGTTCTTCTGCCAGCAGTACCGCACAAAAGGCAGTCATTTTTATTTAATACATAGGGAGGTATTAATCACGGCAGTGTTTTCTCGCAAAAATTTGTCTTATCAAATTCATTGTTTCACCACTCATGACAATAATAGGTGTTTAATTACTCAATAAGAGCAGTTTATAGATTCCATTTTTCCTGTTTGCTGGACAAATGGTATTGATTTTGTACTTTGATGCAACATGAAACTGTATTAAACACAATTAGAATTCTAAGGCTGGCAATGCGTATCAGTTATGGTAACTGAGCTCCTTGCTAAAGAAGCTGCTTCTTCCAAATTTTCACTACAGTTAAATTCCCAGAAGAAAGATCTTTAAGGACACTCCTATTATTGCATGAGTTCTTGGTGTGTTTTTTCTTTGTTTTCGCTAGTGTTTATGATTGCTACAGATTTTATATATTCAAGACAAATAGCTTATGTAATATTTTTTTAGATAATAATCCCTTTACAGTGGTAATAAGTTGTGCACATTCCAACCTTCTCAACAATTTTACCATTGTCTCATCCTACCTTCATGCCATACTTACAAAGAAGATTTCGTGTGATAAAAAAAAAAAAAAATCTTGGTTGCACCCAAAGTTGAGTTTGGACAGTAAAAAATTATGAGACCAGGGAAGGCAGCAGACTTCTTTTTCCATTTTTCCTGCAGCTTTCAGTTTTCTTCAAAGGGTGACTATTAAGTCACATCTGGGTTTTCTTTTTCTTTCTTCTTTTCTTTTGTTTTTGACTTTTAGTGGTGGTTATTATTCTACTGTCATTCATGATACGTTATTGATATATCAATATCTGCATAGGCTTTAGCCATTTCTTCAGGTGGGATTTTAGCTGATTTGCAAAAGTTGCACTGCTGAAACAATCATTCAAAACTTCCTTGGTTGGTCAGTACATTTTTAATTACAATTCTTTTCTACTACTGGTGCTTTTGTAACAATTTCCAACTGAGAGTGTTTAATTTTTTTTTAATTTTATTTTTTATTTGCTTTTCTTACCAAAGAGTCAGAATTAAAAAGCATGAACCAAAGGTGAGCACACTCAAGTATCTGTATCTGGAAGAATGAATGATTCCTGTCAATGTGCATTCCACTGTACAAACTTGTTTAAGTAACCAAATATTTTTATGCTTCTTGAATTCAAACTCCTATGTAAATAAATTAGATAAAATCCTTAGTGTACAACTCCTACTTTTTCTTATTAGTTTTATTTCTAGGTTCTGCTTGGAGCCTATATTTTTCCTCATTTATCTCAGTTTGGGCATTTCTTGAAAATACTGACAGAATTTATGGAAAATATATCTTTATGGAACAATATTTTCGAAGAAAACATGTCACTGACAGAGGTATCTGTGTTAATTTTTGCATCTAAATGCTTTCAAAGTTCAATTGAAACAGAGAATGAAAATGCAAGTATTTGAAATACCCTTTCATTTGCATATGTAGGTGTGGTGTGTGCTTGTTGAGGAGCCTGGCTAGTAACAAGAGGCATCAATTGTTTGAACACCTGTCTTTAAAGGAAGCAGTATTTTTGCCTCCCTCTTTGGGAACCTGTTCATAGTGCATAATTTCACAATATGTGTATTGACATACTTACATTCATGTTTTTGTTACAGTTTTTTTTCAAATCTTTTACAGCATATTCCCCAAACTCTGGAAATCTCCAATTCCTTATTTAAACTTACTTTAAGAGCTTCAGTGGGACTACTCATGCTTAAACTTAAGGACAGGCTTAAGTGCTTTGCTGGATCAAACTTTATACTGGGTGGACCTTCTTGTTCCTCCTTTCAGACAAATTATTTATTTCCTATGTGTTCGAAAAACTTGGGCAACAATGGCTTATTCCATTGTTTGTGTTTTAGGCCGTGGGTTAGGTGTTCTTCGCTTTATGAAAAGCAATACAAATTTCAGTTACACCAACAGCAGGTAAGACATTAAAATTAAAAGGATGTAGGGTCCACATTCTAATCTGTGGTGATGTCTCAGGTATCCAGATGTTATGGGAAAATTGAATAAATGTAAGTGGGATTCTGAATAATTGAATATATTGTTCTTATTTATTTGGATTACTGTAGCACTTAGAGGTCTCAACCAAGATGGTGACCTTGTTGTGCTGGTATTGTAAAAACATGTAGTGAGAGACTGTTCTGCGTCAGAGAGGTTACATTCTAAATAGCTGAGACGGACAAAGGTTAATAGGGACACAAAGAGGCGCTGAAATGTGAAGAGACTTGCCCAAGGTCATATAGCAGGTCAGTAGCAGAGCCGTGAGTTAAGCCTACATCTCCGGACTCCTATCGCAGTGTCCTATACACTAGATTGGCTCCCCAGTGATTAAACTATCTGCCTTTAATAGCTATTGAGGGAAGTAATTGTCTTTGATTTAGCAGGGAATTTTGGACAGCGACATTGGGCTGCGTCTCTACTTGGTTCTTGCATGTTGTAGAAAATATAAAGATATAATTCGATAGTATGGGGTAGAATATTAGAGCATGACTTATTTTGTCACGCTTACTGCAAATTTAGTAAATACTTTGAGAGGCGGACACTATCTCATAGAACGTTAGCTACAACTGCTGGTGTTTCTTCTTGTTTTACGCATGTATTTTTGCTTTTCGGGTGTAGCATACAATTCAGAGATAGGGTTAGCCACCTTGATTGGCTCTCAGGGACTAATGTTTTAATTACTTCAGCCAAGCCATCCTGAAACCTGTATCCTCCTTATGACAGTTCACTTCAGAAGCTACACTGCTTCATTTCAGTAACTTTATTACCATTTGGCTCAGAGATTGCTATTTCGCCTTGGCCACAGATTTCATCAGTTGCCCGGTTCACCTTTGTCCACACTATACTTGTGAAATGACCTGCTCCTTTAGTGCTTGTCAATAGTAAATTGCTGCATCCTCAGTGTCCAGGCTGAAGCACAGTAAAGAACACAACTCTTTATTAAATTACTGGATTTTACACTTAATTTTTTTGGATTAAACCTGAATGTGAAAAGTCTTAATTACCATTTAATATCAAGTAATTAAAGCACTGGCCAGGGTCAACTATATAAAGCACATCAGTTTGAACTGCCACCTGATTAATAGGCTTGGTGATATAAAAAGTTCAGCACAAAAGCGTGCTCTGCCAGGGTCACTGCTTTAATAGCTGTAGAAAGTGCAGTTTTTGCTGTAATTCTGTTCTAACAATTGGATCAAAATAATAACCTGTGAGGTGTTCATGGTTGGCTTCTCCGGCGTGACGTCAGGTGAATTATTTGAATTTGACGTCAGTTAAATTGGTTTTGTGGGATATATTGATGAGCAAACCGGTTTGACTCAGATCTTTTCTTAATTTCAGTTACATTCTTCAAAGTGAACCATCAAGTATACATTTTTTCCAGCCTTCTCTTCCAGATGGGAGTTAAGTTTAGGGAAGGATAGAAGATGCAATGTGCATCACTTGTGTGTCTATATTTTCATCTGTTTACGCGATCATCAGTTTATTGTACGTCGGGTGCTGTATGCACTTAGGTGTGTTTGCTTGGGAGTGTGTGCGCAGAGTTATACTGAATAGTTGCCTTAATAGCTATGGTTTTATATCCCTATATATATATATATGTGTCTCTCCCTGTATTCTATTCTGTTGTGAATGTTTTTCCTGCGCCATGCTTAGCCCCAGAGGCTCTGGTGTGCAAGATCATTTGAAAATTGTGCTGTGTTCACATTTAATATAGTGGGATTTTGTTTTGTTTTTTAAACACTTAACAGTTTATTGATAGGGTCTGGGCAAACTGCTGCACCTTCGGAGGACTCAATTAGCTTTCACCGGGCTCGGTGTGCGTGCAGCAGGCAGCTCATGCATTAGCAATTGCAGGATGGGAACCATAATGATTTTCACCTACTGACGGGTCTGTGAGCATTAATTTTGACAACACCCTACAAAGTAGGTAAGCGTGGTTATCCTCACTTTATTACCAAGGCCTCAAGAGGAAGGATTAAAGCCTCGATCCCGCTGATAAGTGTGCCTGTGCTTGGCTCATGGAGGCAGACCTATGTACCGGAGTCGGAGAGCCTTCTTCAGCCAAGTTAAAGACATACATTCTAAGCAAATTTTCTAGGTGAGCAGAAGCTTTCCATGTCAGAGCGAGGTTTAGGGTCTGGAAAACTTGGTTTTAGCTTTGTTCTTTGTACTTCAGCACCACTTTCAAATTAACTGACAAATACTGTGTTTTAATTATTTGCTGCAATAATTACCCAGTACATAATAGCAAGGGAGTCAGCTCTCAAGTTCTGTGAGTTATTTGCTGTGAATTCATTTTGATTTTGATGTCAGTGTGGGTCAGGTGCTTTTCTTTGGTTTTTTGTTATTGTTTTTTAATGCAAACTTTGCTTTCCCCTATGGTCTGTATAGCTCTAGCATGCAAGGTCCTTAGCTGAGATTTAGATGTCTCTGTACTGGATGCCCCATTTCTCTGTAAGACCACATGTGATGCAGTTAAAGGCCAGAGAGGTGAAGTCGGGAGAAACAGTTGTCTTCACTGTTCTTACAGCCTTGTTTGAAAACTATGGCTGTGGTGGCTTGCCCAGCCGTGAAAGGGGCCAATGTGCTTATCCTCCAGCCTGGCTAGAGGGGAAGCCTCGCCATCCCTCCAGCAAGCCAAAATTTCCTTGAGGGCGCCTCTTGGCAGAGCAGCTCTTGGGCTCTCTTACTGCCTTCTGCTCTAGTACTCCCTTGGGCGCTGGCTGCTGGCTCTGGGGGCTGTGTGGGGGCTTTGGGGGAGCTGGGATTCATTTTATCCCATCCTCCAGCCTGAGCTGCAGGAGTTGGTTTGCGTCCAGCTCTACAAACGGAGTGCTGCATGGATAGCGCAGGACCATATTGCAAATGGGGCCGTGTGGGGCTGGCACAGTTGCCGCTGAGCCCCTGTTCCCTTCTCTCCGGATGCTCGTAAAGCTCTCCTTTAATTTGACAGTTGCGGAGTGCACATTTTAAATAATAAACGGGAAATCCAACTTCCACTCTGTTTTTTTGGCCTTTGCTCATGATCTGCTTCTGTTAAGGATGAATATATCCTGCTAGATGGGAATGAGCACGCTGATGTATGTTCACAGGCTCCGAGATAGTGTTCAAAGCAGTTACAGGTTGTTTTATCAACCATATGCCTTTCAGTTTTACTCTTGAAACAGGACCAGCACAGCAATAAATTGAAACTTCAATTGTCAGAGTATTTCAGGTCCTGATAAATAGACACAGGCTAGATAATTTTTAATATTCCTACTACGATGAAATAAGTTTAGCTGAATGATTCCAGAGAGATGAACAATTTCAGCATACTGAGCAAGGAAAAGGGGACCTTGGGATGCTAAGTAAGTGATTCACTGATTAAACTGTAGAAATTATGCCTCAGGCTGTGCTGTAGTTGGAACTTCCTATAAAACTGTTCTTTTCATAATATAGCTGATAGACACAAGGCAATATCAAAATGTCAGTCATTCAAATTTAGGCATTCATAAACACATTTCCAAAAGTGTTGCCCTATTTTGCAGGTGACAAAGTAGAGCCTGAGAAATGTTGCTTGAGAAGTACCGCGATCTCGCAGACAGTGTGGTAGTCAGATGGGACTGCTGAAGCTCCAAGGTTATCTTGTAAAAGGATGGAATTTTGAATAGATATCGGAGCCAAAAAAGAAAGGATTTATTAGTATATTTGCAATTGTTTTCAGATCAGTCAGTAGCAGATTGTTGACAATGACACCAGCTTTCCTTTTTAAACTGGATTTAGGCTTCTGAAGCATTTTCATATCCTCTGGTAGAATCTGTTGGAAATCTGTCCACAGATCTCCAGATCATCATGGCTGAAAAATCTGGACCACAAAAATCATTGTGATGATAAAAAGAAACCAGTTTTCCGAGTCTTTTGTTCTAAGGCTTAGTTTGACAAGTTCAAAACGTCCCTCCTGTGAGTACATGACAGAAGTCTGAAAAATTAGAGCTCAAGTTCTCTGCCTTTAAATATGCTCGTTCTTTATTATCAGAAACTTAAAAAACTAGTCGCTAGCTTAAAATTGCTCACTAACTGATAGAAAACACTTTTGATAGGAGCATATGTGTGAAAATGCTTTGTAAAGCCTACCCCCCTCCATACAGACAGAACCAAATAAACAGAAGCAGGGTGGGTTTTGGTTTTGTTTTTTTAATGTTCTGGAAAATTCTCCCATGGACAGACTAACTAAATGATGTTTTACTCTATTCTGAGGAGGTGAAGGTTAGTAACTGGAAGAAAAAAAAAAAGGGAAGCATGATAAAGGTTGATACCCCATCTAAATAAATATTTGAATGCTCTTTAACAATTGCAACCTGTCAAAATTTTTGATGTCCAAACCTACCCCAGGCGAAGGAAGGTGCTGAATGCAGACATATTTCCACTGAGTGAAGTGAGTACTTCTCAATTCTGATACCTGCTGAACACGGTTAAAAAAAAAAAAAAAAGATAAGAAAGTTAGATGAACAAAACATAGAATTGTTTCGTTCTATTAAGAAATGTCACCATTTATGTAAGTAAAACTATTAAACTATAACCTGCATCTTTTATTTCACCTTGGTGTATGTCTAGGGTAAAGGTTCAAACCAATCCTTTTCATGTACATAATCATGGGCTGCAATTAATTACAATCTAGTTCTTTTAAAAAGAATCCATTAAGAAATCATACCAAATGAACAACCACTAAAGTAGAAAATCTGATGCATTAAGAGTTCATGCTTGCCATGTAAAGTTTGTGTAGCATTTAACAACACTTAGAAGACCATTAAGAGTAACTTATGTGTAATGGCAGTACACCCAGCAATGAAAATTAGAGGACAAAAAGCAATGTACAGAAACCAAGCCTGTGTCCTCCTCAGTAGGAGAGAACGTTGATAGTCACTGTGCATCAAGGAAGCCTTTACACGATGTTATGACAAGATTGAGAATGCTAAAGTAATGGTTTGCTAGCTATAAAGTGACCGCACAATACTGCAAGCCAGCTGTTAATGTGGAAAAATTGTTTGTCTTCCATTAAAAGAATAAAAAATTATCCGAAAAGAAGTTATTTGCTGTCCTGGAGGGAGAGAAACTGGGTCTAAATAAATTTTCTTACCTGCGTAGCGTTGCAGGTCCCACAAAACACCACTTGTAGGCTGCTCGCTAAAGCATCGGGAAGTTTGGGCATATCACTCATTTCAGGTAGCTAAACAATGGGTGCACCAACCAGGAATCTGGTATCTGGAGGACCTAAGCGAGGTATGAACGTATATCTGAAACAAAAAATGTGTTGGCAAGCATGATGGCCGTAAGAAGTAACACGCGAGGTTAGATGGAAGACCCGCCTAACCAACTGTCTCTTGGCAGAGGTCAACGCTAGTCAGTAGAGAAGAGTGAGATCCCACAGGTGGGGAGCTACGCGGGCGCTGCAGGCATTGCAGGAGGAGCATGCGCCCACAGCGCCATAGGCACTGCCAGACTGGACTGCAGTGCTTAGCAGGGTGTTCAGTCTCCTGAGGGATGTAACTCTGTTTGCACTGTGTAAAGCTATTGAATGAGAAATAAGAAAGTTTGAACTGATTGCCATAATGTCTAGCCATTGAAGCAGATTTAGGGAGGGCTTTTTTATACAGCAGACAATTGTTAGTTATTAGCTGGAAATATGCTAATGAATCTAATAGGAATAAAATAAGAAAGGATTCCATAGAAATTGCTCAAACTATCACACTTAATAGGCAGTGATAATCCTTCTGTAGTTTTTTTAATCACTCTATCAACTTCTAGAGAAGTAATATTTTTCCCCTGTCAAATTTCATAGATTGGAAATGTCTTAAAATTGTAATTTCCAGTAAATTTATGTAGAGTTTTTCATAGGCATACATATGCTGCTGAGGATACTGAATTAGAAAGTTTTTAAAAGGGGATAATTATAAAAGTAGAGCCTTCCAAGACACAATCTTCATGGGATCACTCAGTGGGAAGTCTTACTTGTGGTACCTCCAGAAAGTTCTGACACAAAGAAATACAGTATTTAAGACAGAGATAAGAGAATGGTAGACTTTATTATCTGAAAAAGAAAATTTTTTTTTTTTTTGACAGGCTCAGAAAGTGTGGTAGAAGGAGAGTGAGCTGCTGTATCCTATTTAGTGACAGTTAGGAAGGGCTGAGGAACTAGGCGAAAGTTTTGCAATGGTTGTCCTTGGTCTGAAAGACCCTGTAGGCCTGTGGCTCTTGACAGGAAGCCAGATCCTGGAGTTATGTTTCTGGAGTTGCGGGAGAGTGGCTGTGGGATGTTGTGGTTGTCTGCATCTTCTGGAGGTTCACCTCTGCATCGTCCTGGCTCTGTCGTCAGACTCCTCTACCTACGCATTTTACTGTGTGATGATGGTGGTGGTAGTGATCAACTTCTGGAGGTAGAAGGGTAGCAAAAACTCTTTTATTGTATTAGTAAGAGTTGTACCTCTGCTAAGTCAATAGTGGTTGGAGAGAACTGGAAAAAGTGTACAGCTATGGGAAACTACCATGGGTTTAAGTTGCTTTTGCATCATTTAGGTAGCCTTTGTATTGTTTTCAGGATAGCTTTTCAGTAGCAATCTTTGTATTGCTTTTATATACACTAAAAGCCTCATTCAGGAAAACCATATTTAGATATGGTTTTAATTAAGTACATAAGTTTCAACTTGTTTTGCTTGAGATGCTCCCCTAGTTGAAGTCTAGCCATGTTAATAACTCCTTTTTATCTTCTCTGGTGTAGAGTACTTTTTTACTTAGACCAGGTCACGTAGTTAGGAAAAAGCAGAAAAGTTTTAGCACTGTGAACCTTCCTTTAGGTAAATACATCAAGCTATTTGAAATCTTTCTTCTTAAAATGAAAATATTTGTGTCACACATAAAGTCCAGTGTTTTGAAAGTCATCAGAATCTGAAATAATACAATTGCATCTAAAAACACTCATAAGAAAGAAAACATATTCGGTAGCACTTAAATGTGTTATGGAAACGTTGAAGAATATTCCCTAGCATCATGTTGCTGTGCTTTACATTTCTAGGTACACTGCAATCATTAAATCCTGAGAATTGGCTCCAAATATATCAAAATTAGGAACTCCTATGCACACCTTCCATGTTCAACTCTTCTTACAAGTTGGTAATTAGAGTATTTAGTCTTACTCTCCCTCTGTTTATTAGAAAATGCTATTTTTTTAACAATTACAAAAATACTAAAGCAGATCAAGCAGTTATTTTGACAAACAGCTTGAAACATTCTTGCCTAAATTCCACAAATAAAAAAGCCAACTAAATAATTACCCCGAGCAGATTTTCACAGGGACCTCAGGCAACCTTTATAAAGGATAATTACACTGGTGTTTTAACATGGGGCAAAGGAAATGACAAAATTAGGGCATGACAGACACTAGTCTTGTTTTGAGAAGGTAGTAGAATAATTAATAAGGGATTTTTATTGCTGTTTTATTATACAGAGAGGGTTTTTTACTTTCACATGGTTGGATATTTTTTCTCAGGCTCTTAAGCCTTGTGCTTAGTGGCACAAATCTGGGCAGAGTGGGTAAGAGAGTGCATTCAGTGAGATCTCCCAATGTAGTAATAGCACATTTTTGAAGTTGTGGATGTTTGTGTGTGTTTTAACTCTACAGCTTCCATCCCCTCCCCCCACTGGCTCTCTTTCCCTGTGCCTTGAGTCTGGTAGATGAAGAACATCCATTTAAATGCTGTCAGCACTTTACCAGTTGCTACATTACAGCATGGACAGTGAACCGTTGGCTGGCGTAGGTCCATTGCTAGCTGACGCCTTTTGGGGCACTGGAGTGAAATAGTGAGTTACAGGGCTCTCCTGATGTACCCAGATCAGTAATCAGCCCATGACTCACAGGGGCTAAATTGTCCACAAAGTATGTTGCCCTGTACTGTCTCCATAATGTGTAGTAGAAGTACATTTGGCATTTCAACCTTCCTTCTTTTATATGTCTGTAAATGCAGGGTAAAACTAAGTTTTTTTTAGTTTTGTACTGCCTTAATTTGACTGTTTCTATTAAGTAAAAATCCAGAATTAAAACAGCAATGCTGCAAACATCTTACAGTCCTGAACTTCTCTCCCAGCATTGCTGTAACATTTGGGTTCTGTACTGTGCCATCGTTTCGTGAGGCCTAAAGATTGGGTTGCAGCAGCAAGGGCAAACGTCACTATAGTTGGTATGGATCTGGCATCTTAAAACAAAGTAAGAAACATTCATTATGTTTTGCTACGTTTATTTGGCAGTTTTAATTTTTTCAAAAGAAAGTTCGTTTTGGTGGGTTTTGGGTTTTTTTTATTGGTTTTTTTTATTCGATTGCTTTCAATGAGTTTTGTTTTCTTGGCTTTCTTGTACTTCTTGAAAACAGATGAAGAAGAAACTTGACTTCTAGATTCAATCTCTGTCCTGGTAGTAATGTAAACCTATGTGCTAAAGGAGAGTTTCACTGTTAGGGAATAACTGGGTAAACAATACATATGCAAATAAGAGAGTAACTCTGTGGGGCATTTAGCTATTGCTTATCTTCTTTGCCAAAGCATATTTAAAAAGTAAAATTTTTAAAAAGAAATTTTCCATTTAATCTTGCTTTCACTTTTCCGGTCCCACTGTGATAAATTTAAAACACTTACAAATTATTTTGAAAGGAGTCATTCTGTGCGAAATATGGGCATAAATTCATAGTTTTGTTTTGGTTTTTTTTAGGATTTGTTTGACAGAATTTCACCTAACACTCTATCCAAACCAGCAAGCTTCACTTAGTTTCAGCCCCAAATTACATCGTTCGACCCCAGTAGAAGTTTCCTCCATTTCAACAAATCGAGCCCAAGTTTGTGTGACAGTGGATAGATGAGGTGAGCTGATGAGGGTCTGGGAGGCATTGCAATCAGAGTGGCAGGTGAGACAGCTCTCAGTGAATGGATTTGAAGGACTAAATGTGGGGGTTTAGAAATGGAGGATTTGCCATAGTGTATTACAGCCAAAGTCCATCATGAAAATACCTCAAGTTTGTCAGTAGCTATCAGAAAACACATTGGACAAAGGTGTATGAAAATCATAGTAACAATCAAAAACAAGCTGAGTGAGAAGAATTGCGTCAATTAAGACTAGATCTGTTTTACAAAATCTGTGCTTCCTGAAGTTTTCTTTTGGTGATCTTAACCTAAGGCATTTCATCTCGGTATAATTGAATTGCACACACGTCATCAGACTGGCATGAGTTTTCTTTTTTTTTCTTCCCAGCTGTGGATTAATGTAGTTAGACAATGTCTTCTCTGTGAACTATGAATTATCAGCCAGTAGATACTGAGACTAAAATGAAGAGCAAGGACTGTTTTTATTATAATCAAACAGCTTAATTGAGTTTGGGACATTTATTTTGGGTTAAACAGAGTGGCAGGAAAAACTGTAGGGAAAGCTGAACCTGCCTGTACTAAAATTTGCCCTAAATATGAATTCTTTTACAAGGACTGGATAGCTGCAGCGGACTCGCCTATATGTTAAAAATATACATGATTCATTTCAATTGGTCTTTTAAGTTTTTTAAAATCATATTTTTCTTCTTGCTGCACTGTTTTTTGGCAGTGTAAAGATCATAGGTTTTATTTGATTATATTTTGGTAATCTGTTAAATGAGACTGGGTCACCTTGCAGCATGCAACATTTCACTTCACTGCTAAAACTTAATGCCATCTTTTTATCTTTCACTGAGTGGATGTCAGAGGACATAACATTAATATAAGACAGGCAACTCTAATATTTCATGAATGGCCTTTAAAAAAATCCTCAAAAAACAAACCTAGGAATTAAAAATTGACACTAGGCTAGTGAATTTAGTCACCTTTCTTGAACGTTGAATGGTTTTCCATTTATGTATCTCATCTATTACAAAACCTATTCTTTCTCAGGCAAGGCTATTAAAAAAGCACAGGTGGCTTCCTCAGATTGAATATATTGTTTTTCTCTTGGGGTGGGGGGCTGGAAAAATTTCCATGAAAAAGTGGTCAAGAACTGAAGATAATACTCCAGTATAAGGTTGGTAGCTTTTAGTGGGTTGGAGTTCACTATTAAAATCTGGGAGGCCTGGGATTTTGTGCTTCTTTGTAATTTTTTACTTTACTTTTTGTGCCCTAAAAATTAGTCTATACTTTCCAGCTCTGTAGGGATGTCAGGTAGGTTAAATCAAGCTATTACAAAGTGTTCTAAAAAAGTGCATAATATTAGTAAATTATAGGGCCTTTGCCTGCATGTTCTTATACACTGCATTTATCAAATGTATTATTCAAAAATCACGTGACAGTATATACAGATGTGCATAGCTGTGTGTACATTTATAATTTTTTGTTATATATCTACAAAAAATATTTAGAAGTTTCAAGATGTTAGGTTAGATACAGCTTGTTGTTGCAATGTCCCCGCATGCTAATTTTTATCTGTGGTAGAAGACACATAATGCTTACTGTTAAAACATGCAAGGATGATGCATTTTTTGCATTCACTGATACCTGGTAGGAAAACTCAAGTTAAACTTTTGAACATTAGAAATTTCAGTGTGTAATCCTGCACTGAACTAATTGTGCCATTAGATTAAAGCATAAGAGAGAGGGGGATGACTATGGTGGTGTTCAGAAGTTATCTATCTATGAACTGAAATTATCATGACGTTGTCTGGATGATTTAGTGAGAGAATGTATTCATGTTTCAACTCTAAATATTCATCTCCAAAACTGGATTAAGCTACTAGTGAAACACAGTATCGAATTTGTACGTAGTAGTTTCAGACAACAACAGTGAAAGAGACCTCTAAGATCATCAGTCCAGGCATATACCATGTCATATTATCTCTTCCCTAAATTTCTTTAGCTCCATGAATTTATGGACCTCCATGCTTAGCATTGATTTTCTCCACAAAATGTGTATTTTATTTGGCAAAAACAAGTGTTAATAAGTTCACCTATATTAGCATAATAGAATTCTAGAAATTACTTCCTAGACATACCGGTTAGATAAACAGTTTGGTAGAGTTAATGCATTTCTAGTTTCTAAAATAAGTATGCAAAGAACTGTCAGCAGTCACTTCCCTCCCTGCAGTTCTGCTGTCTTTTAAGTACAGAAAAAAATGCAGATCTGCCCCCAGTGTTGGCACACCACACCACCCCCACCCCCTCCTGGAATTAGGTGGTTTTAACAGACTCCTCAATTTCTTTATAAAACCTTGGCTAAAATAGGTGGCTTTCCAGACAGATTTTGTGAACAAATAGTGACCTTTACCACAATCAAATGACACTGTTAAATTTCCTCAGCCCTTTAGGTTCAATAACTGCTTTGTTTATTTTGGTTATTAATGTGGGTTCTTTTTAATTCACATATGCAAATGTAAAATCTGTCACTGTATGACAATATGTAGATTTGTGGCAGTCCCAAGAGGACCTTGGGTCCGTAAACCAGTGGCTTTATTATGTAATGCTGCATAAATGCTGTATTTTCATCTGTGACAGATATAATCTTGAACCTGTATTTTTCATGTTACTTAACTGTTTCAGAACATCATGTGTGAGAGAACGCATCAAAATGGAAATTGCTTCTACAGAGGCAGCAATAAATATTGGTTGGGTATATTGCATTGTTGGGCTCCATGTGTTTTAGGATGTTCTCAATTCTCTTGCCCTAATCAACACTGTAAATACACGCTGCATTTCCTGGTCATCCATTTGTTGGATTAACAATTTGGACCTTGCAGTTTCTACCATACATTTTGATTCTTTAGTGTATATAGTCATGGTTATTTAAGAGCATCCCCATACAAAATTACTCTAAACCTGCATGTGTTTTCCAGTTATTCAAAGACAGGCAAGTTATGCAAATTCTGTGCATTATATGTTAGGTTAACTGGTAGTTATTTGAAGATTAACTAGTTAAAAAGCTGAGAAAAAAATCTTTACATTCATGCAAAAGTCTGTATCCCTAAAAAATATCATTAAAAATTTGCCATCTCATTTAAACATTGGGAGGGGTTTGTTGTGTTGTGTTCTGCTTTAAAAAAAGTTACTTACCATATAACCTTCAGCAGAGATTAAAATCGTTTATAGTGCATTATTGAAATACATCAATATTTTCAGTGATATATGATGTAAAAAAAAAAGCAAAGGACAAATATGTCTGATTCTGACATTTTTGTGCAGAAGCTTTTAGACAAAGTCGTTGGCATATAGCTGCTATTGAATATTCCCTTAAAGGATTTTGCTTAAGTCATTTCTCCTTTAAAGTCTTTATAAACATGTAGTTCATGTCCCATTTTTTATCTACTCTCTGCTTTATGCATTGAGTTAGAATAGAATCAATCATAGTTCCCCACCTTGTCTTTCAAGTGAGCATAGTACTGTGATGGCCACGTACCTTATTTAGTTTTAGGGCCCTTTATTGTGTCAGTGATACCACTGTGTTTCCTGTGGAGCCTGAGTACCCTTATGAATGACTTTCCAGCACCAGACGTAGTATATACCAATTTTCTATTGTATACTTTCCCCTGTGGATCAATATGGATTTTAATTAACATCCTAACAAAATTATAGTTATGCTCAAAGGTCTCTCTCCCCTTGTATCTTGCCAGGAACTTGGTCTTGAGCAAGTTCCTATCATAGTAGACATTGTCAAGAACAGACATAATTGAAATCCCTTTTCATTTATCCTGAGGCAAAGACATTTTTCTTTTCTTTCTTTCCTCTTCAGTAGATATGCACAGAAGTTTGCTAACTGGGGGGATGGAGCTGCAAGCCTACTATAAACATCAAAGGTGACTTGATACAGAGATTCTTGGAAGAAGTTTCCACCATACTTGGAGTGTCGTGACACTGTTTCATTCAAAAGCTTTTCCACATTGCATTACATTAATAACCTCCTTGCAGGTTTCTTGGCAGATGAGGAGAAAGGGAGGCCTTCAGTAGAAAGTTGGATGATGATTTTGAATGAATGAGGATGAAGATGAACTGTTAGCCTTAAAGCTTGTATGAGGTAGTCAGAACACGAAGAGCTGTGAAGTAGGTCAGTACTTTTGTCTTTTTACATCGGTTGCTCTGCAGAACTGCATTTACAAATGTTTAGCTTATATTCACACATAGCACGGATATTTCTGTGTCTCCTCCTTGACTGTACACTATCTTAGATTATTTTCTGTTGTTTTATCCCTTCTGTCATGTAGCTTTCGAAATCTCTTTTGCTAATAAGCATCTGATAGATCTCACCAGGAGTCTTGGCTTCATCTGTAGACTTTCTTCTTTCTAACAATTCTGCCTACAGTACATACTGTTCACAGGGTAGATCTCGCATATTGCTGTTCAGCTGCCAGGCTCTTGAGTAATAAACCCTGCGTTTCATTTCTGAATTAGTATAAATTATGATTTTAGGAGTGTTCTTCCCCTGACAGAAGACAGAGTCCAATGCCACCTCCTTGACCATGGCTGAAGACTGCACAGCAGTCTGGGAAACGAGTTAGTCACTGATCACTCAGTTTCTTCGGATGTTTGCAAAACATATGCTTTATCTGACAGTTTCTTTTTGAAGTGGAAGAGCTTTATAGTCCTCTGTCTGGTTCTTTTGCATGGGGTTTAGGAACTTGGTCATTAGTTCCACAATGCTATTTCTTTCCAAGGTTCTGTAAGAGTAGTACTAAAAAAGCAAGTTAGCATTCAACACAATTTCAAATTATATGCAACTAGCCTAATAGTGATTTTTCTTACTCAGTCCAGCTAGACTTTGAGATATTTTGCACTGTAACTTAGACTTAAGGAGTTGAATCCAATATTAATCAAGCCAGAAAGCCTATGTTCTCTGACTGGATTGTGTTTTGATGTTCAGTTGTCTAAATGTTGCAGTATTGTTACTTGCCCAAGGTTCCTTGGCAAGTAAGCAAAAGGTGAATTTGATATGTCTTGCCTTCTTCCTTTCTGAAACTGAAATAGGGTGCTCTATTCCTGCCATGTTACAGTACCCTGCAATCCCAGGATGATCTTTTACATCCTTGAAGGGTTGCAACTAATATTTCCCTCTGTGAACACACAGAACACTTGCAGTGGCAATGGGAATGAATCCCAAATGTTTATTAATAACATATATACATTATCTATTAATTTTTTTTTGTGTATGTTCTTTGGTAGCACTTTAAAAATTACCACCACTTGCCCATATTGATTACAGAAAGTAGCGATATTGCTGTGGAATGGATGGAATTGGAATCTAACTAGGCATCTTTTTCAGTATCTGTATTATTATTGTCCATTAAATCCATTACTCTGTTACTTAGAACAACTTATACTTTTGCTTAATAAGTTGTCCTTTATCAGATATTACTGTCAGCTGTGCTGTATCTAGTACAAACACTGCATATACACCATCACCAGCTTAAATGTCATTTTATTAGGAGCTGCTGTCTCAGCAAAATGAGAACATTAACCTAAAAGAAGTGTATTTTTTTTCCAAGCAATGTAAACAAATCTATCCTTCTTAGAGCTGCAGTGTCAATATTTTGTACTGCCTGTGTTGACTTATTCATTGTGGGTTTTGGCATATGGGACAACTTTGAAGATTCCATTTCTGGCCTTTCGTTTTAGGCCAGTTCAGGGTATTACTGGCCCGTACCTTAGATACTTTTCAGCCTCTGAGAATTTTCATATATACTTAAATGTATATTTTGAAATAACTTAAAAATTCCTGTGTATTTAAACATAGTCCCATGTTGCAATGACAATTATTGCTTGGTGATATAGACAGTGGGTATTCCAGAAAGTTTGTTTCATTCTGGACAGAAGCTTTAGCAATTGATGTTGTCCAGGGTTCTAGGGAATATCTACAACTGCTAAAGTTTTTAACTGCTAAAGCTTGCAGATCTTCCACTAATTGCTGAAAAAAACCCCTGTGTGTCTACCTGGGAAAGAAAGAAAGTTTGCTGAGCATTTTTAGTCAAGGACAGTGATGGCTTATAACCCGTTTCAGTCGGTGCTGGATTCCTTTCAATACCAAAATGTCTTAAAGACTTATTAAATGGGTACTTTTTAGCTTTATTAAAGCTCAGGATAATTGTATGTTTAAATTATACCATTGTAGGATCATTCTGCCAGTCATATTCTCTGTCGCACACCTGTAGAAAATATAAAGGGTTTCTGATGCAAATCCTAACAAAAAGATGAGACATTGATTGACTTATCAAAGACTTGATAAGAAAAATTTTTTGTCAGGTGTAAGTCAGCAATGGATTTAGATGAGAAGGTCTTTACATATGTTCTTCATTCCAAAGCATTATTATACCTTTTGTTTGTCTGGTAGAGCCAATCAATAACAGCCTCACCATGAAATCAGCTTTTTAAGTTAACTTCTTACTGACATTTTATTGCTTCCACACTCTAGAACATACATGTTTGTTTAGCTTTAGCCTTTGAAAATTCTGGTGTTTGTGCTGAACTTTCTGGCCATGCTCCTTTGCTTTTCACGCCAGTCCAGTTCAAAATGATATTACGCAAGGAAAAATTGTTTTCTCTATTATGTCATCAAAGTTGTCTGGTTGGAGAAAGTGCCAAAAAACCCCAAACCAAAAACAACAGCAAAAAATATTCTTTAGGAAGATGTTTACTGCTTCTGTGAATGATTCTTCTTGGCTAGTGTCACTATGGTCATTTCTTTGTCCCTACCATACACGTTCCATGGATTCTTGCTGATTGTCTGCAAAATAATGCAATTGTTGCCTTTTTCCCTGTTTGCTAACTTGTGTATTTCCACATGATAATTATCAAAGCAAATACAACTCCAAGAGGTGTTTTTGTTAAATTCCAGCTTGAATTGTCCTGTCCAATGCCTCTTGTAACATTTCTTGTAATGACTTGAATCCTTTCTAATGTTGAAAGGCTATTGACTTCTGTAAGTATCCATCCCTTCCATCAGACAATTCTTGCTTTCAGTAATGTCCACTAAACTGCATGGTTGCCTCTTTCAATCCAAGATCAATGCTAAATCGACTTCTTTCTGGTTTCAGTTTGAACAGTTACGTCACTTGTTTTCCTTTATCACACAAGTGTAAAGAACAGCGTTCTTCAAATTCTGGAATAAGTTCATAGCCACCTTCAATTGAATTTATTGAAAGCTGATTGGTGTGCCCAGTGCTTCAGAGGCTGTTATCTGAAGCACATAGAATCATAGAATGGTTTGAGTTGGGAAGGACCTTAAAACCATCTAGTTCCAACCCCCCTGCCATGGGCAGGGACACCCTCCACTAGACCAGGTTGCTCAAAGCCTTTTCCAGCCTGGCCTTGAAGCCAGCCAGGGATGGGGCATCCACAGCTTCTCTGGGCAACCTGTTCCAGTGCTTCATGACTACCTTTCTCTTTTGCTGTCACCTTTGTCCTGCAAATAGAGAATTTCCTATTCAGTATTTTGGGAAGTAAAATTTGGTTGAGCAACGTATTTGCTCTATTTTGTGGGGGTGTTTTACTTATCTTCCTTTCACTCCTGTATGACAAAGTAGTGAGATTTCATCATCTGACATGCACATGAGATAATCCACTTTATTCTGTATTTTTCTCCAAAATGAGAGTTCCTTAGTACTCCTGCAGATAACCTATTTGAAGGGACATATTAAAGAAACAAGAAAGGACTCTACAAAGGTGAATTCCATGGTATCACTGTTTTCCTGTAGTCTTATCACCACTTGTAAGCCCATTATCATTGTCTCAGTAGTCCAGTGACAATCTTGGCATGCGAGGGAAAGTTTCCATTAGTTTCTGTCTTTCCCTAATGGTAGCCTGCCACAGTAACAGCAAAAGTTATTTTGCTGGCTTTGCTTTACCTAAAGGTCTTTACTTTAATTTGATCACCCACCTGTCACTGATTCTGTAGACCTTAAGCCAGAAATACCTGACAAAATGTGGACATGAAGGATCCCTGGGTCTGGGTCCAAGCATATTGAATATTATTCCGTACAATCCTGCTGTTACTTAGTGTGGTCCTTACCAGTGCTTGTGTGGCTAGGTACACAATCTTTCTTCAGCTGACCTGGAAACAAAGAATTGAAGTAGACCCTGAATACTGAGATTATGTTGCTGTTAATTTGTTAATCAAAATCCCTCCGTTTATTGACATATCATCTGCAAAACTTCAGATATTAGGTGGCTTTTTGTGATGCCCTTTTCTAGGAATTCTGGAGCTGACCTCGCTCTTCAATACAAGTATTAAAAAAACCACAGCCCATATATAACAAAAAAAATCTTATATGGACTGTAAAGAAGATGTATTCAGTATTAAAGGCTAGAACTATAGAGAGTTTAAACATTCTTTGTCCATGCTAGAATGACAACACATTAGTTGAATGGTTCAGAGAGCTTGATTTTTAAAAAGCAGCTTTTTTTTTTCTTGTAAAAGTCCAGTTGCCTCTTGTGGATGTAGTTAGAGCCATCTAAGAAGGTCCTGCTTCAACCATTAGTTATTTCTCTCAACTGGAAGTTGAAGAAAAGTACCACAGCTGAGGTAAAGGAAACTTTAACCTGAGGTGTTTTGCTTTGCACTGATGCAGACAAAATTTCTCCTGTCTCGGGTGGGAAAGGTTGTCACCAATGGAGGGGCAGATAATAGGAGTTGTGTGTGGTAAATTTTTGAAACAGTTGGTTCTGTAGCTCTGCTCACATCCTCAGTTTTAGACGAATTCTTTGTAAGGCTTTATGTTTTTTCCAAAATGAGAATGCCATAGGAGTTCTTCATTTATAAATGTTAGTTATCATGGTATTAACCAATGCAAAGTTATTATAAATCACAGATTGGTATTAATGCTATTAGTGGTTCACTGTTAACACACGCTGTGTGTAAACAACATTTATATGTCTTTACTGGGGTTATACTCCTTAGTTATTGCATCTTATCTAACACAAAAGAATAAATTTTGTTTCATAGTGGTGACTTTCCGCTGTATTTTTTGTTCATTATTGTTTAACCAGGACAGAAAAAATCAACAGAAATGGCATACGTGCATGTATGTACGTGTCTGTGTGTAAGTATCTGTATATACAATTATATACACTTGTATATTTTCCTACATTTCGCACATACATGCATGTATGTGTACACATCTGTGTATGTGTATGCCAAGGCATCAAAGGTATAACTAAAAATCCATACAGTAATGTATGCATGAAACCTGTAAATTACAATGTATTACTGATTTTTAAAAAGCTTTTCTGGTGTTAAACCCAAAATCTACTAACCACATTCAGTATCACCTGTCAGTCCTCTGACATCAGTCCTCCAGTATCACCACCATCAGTCTTCCTCCCTGTTCCCCATGAATTTAATGCTTAATGTGATTTTTTTTTCTTTTTTTTAATTTAAAATTGGAAAATTGTATCAGTTGCTAAAGCTATTCAGTAAGAGGGTATTTCAAAAAGAAACGTAAATTGTAAAATTCAGCTGGGACACTTACTGAACTGTTCGTATTGTTTTGTCAAAAACTGATTTAAAATGAACTAGAAAATTGCGGAACCACCGAAGT
The DNA here is from genome assembly GCA_027574665.1 of Rhynochetos jubatus. NCBI lineage: Eukaryota > Metazoa > Chordata > Aves > Eurypygiformes > Rhynochetidae > Rhynochetos > Rhynochetos jubatus. Next base: position 24,326,451 of record CM050654.1, read on the forward strand.
ATGGGATGTGGGAAAGTTAATGTATTAAAGAAACACTATCATGTGAAGAAGTGGTGCCATTTTAAAAATGATATTTTAAGAAATTCACTTATATAGAGAATAGGGCAAAATCATAATCCTTTATGAGCCCAATAAAGACTGCCTAGCTACTGCCACTTGATACAATACCTTTCTTATTGAACTTGGAAAAAATCTACTACGGAGGGTTTTTTTGTGCAATATAGGTTTAGTTGGCTTTTTAACTTAAAATGGAAGAATGGTCATACTGTGATAAGTGTGCTTTGGACTGGTTGAGCTGGTGCATAGTACCCTGGACCAGCATGTACCTGCAGTAGTGTGCATACGAGTAGGGCTGGTGGCCCTGCAGTCATGGAGCTTTGGTTTGACATGCTGGTGTTGCCAGTATAGCCAGTGCAATCTATGTGTGTTGGTAGTGGACTTATAGTAGTGCCCGTTTTGAAGACAGAAATATGCTTTTCTCTTTTCAGCAAGATTTGGTGGTGTTATGTTTGCTTTAGAGACGGTCTGTGCAAGAAGCTGAAGAGGAAGTAAATCCTTCTCATTTTATTTGATGTGGCTTCTTGTGACTGGCCCACTGTATAGGATGTTCATGTGGAGTTTTGGAAGATCAAAAAACGAGATGTCATTTTACTTTGGCTCACTTGTTAATATTTGTTTAAATAGTTAACTCAGGCATGTAGAGTACAGACGAAAGATAAGAATGGTACGTATTTGTACTTTGCTTTGTATTTGTGTAGCTGGTGGTTCCTCTGAACACTACCTGGTGATAGTAAGACAGGGTAAAATATTTGCATTTCCTAGTCCTCTTACGGCATGATTCCTTTCTACTTCAGTCTGTTCTTACATGTCTTTATTCATGGTGTGCAAGTCTGTTTAATTCCTGGTAACCTACTGGGCTATAAAAAACTCATTATGGTGTGTTGGAAATACGGACTTTTTGCAAAGTTCAAATGCAAAAGTGTTTTATAAGGACACCTGCCCTTAAAAGGAAAACCAACTTGAAATGATGTCCACCTGAAATTGTCATATCAAATGGTTTCAAGTAACACCTAGGATTATTGCATCTGAAGCATAATGATGAGGCTTTTTCCAGTTGGTTGGCTTTGCTTATTTGACAATATTTTAGACGAAATCCAAGTCCTGTCAGTGTTGGTAGCAAAATTCCCATTGACTTCAGTGGACTCTGAGTTTAAGTCCTATTAAACAACTGCTCTCAGTGGTCTGTGGCTGCTCAGCTGTGCTCCTTTCCCATATACTGCCATGGTGGCATTCCACTTCTCGTGAGGGAGTTTGCATGTGGATCCCACGGAGCACAGAAGGGCGTTTGCTGGGGACACCTGCGCTGAGTCTGAGCCGACTTCACAGAGGTGCATGCAGAGCTAGGAGTAGTGGGGAGACCCAAAGGTGTTTGATGGTAATCTCTACACACAAAGGCGTCTCTCTTAAACTATGTTAGGCTGAAATGACTACATTTCAAAATATATTGCTTACATTTTTAATTGAATTTTGCCTATCCCATCATCTTTAGTAAGCGTTAAATAACTTGAAAAGTCTTGCAGTCTGTGCTCGTTTATAACGTAGTGGCTGTAGTTAGAAATTAGTAACAGTACTGTTCCTAAAGCACAGCCTGCCTCCACATCAAGAAAACCCTTCTTTCCTTATACAGAACCTCTTTGCTGCTATAACACTCTTTAAAAACATACTCTCTATGAGCCATTTAAGAATCAGCAAAGGGTTCGCATGTGTTTCCTTCCTTGGGAGCCCAAGTCTACCTTTCACCTGTCTTTGTACCCTGCCCTCTTCTCCCCACCTCTTGGAGGAGGGTGTCTGAAACCTGTTGTCACCTCACCCTCTCCTCCCACCCGCTCTGCTCCTGTGTACCCAAATGCCTCCCACAAGCAGCAGAAGGCTTCTCTGGGGAAGGCAAGTCCAGCTGTTTTGGCAACCTCCTGCTTTAGCAGCTGAGACCCAACTCTCCCTTAGCCCAGACAAAGCAATCTTAATGCCGCTGGTCAAAATATGTTCACTGTGGTGAGCGTGTGAAAATTAGCCAATGGGAATGCCAGATGAATAACTTGGAAAGCTGCAATTATGATTAACACTTAAAGTGCTATTTATTTTAACATTTGACCAAGATAACACTGCTAATTTTGTTTATGTCAATGTGAAATTTGGAGTCTGATTGTTCTAATAGCCAGAAAGGGGAAAGCTGCCCAAAACACACAGCTTTATCTCCTCCTGGATTCTGTTGACATCACTGAAGTTGCACAGGATAATAATTGTTAAAGTTACTTTTGGGCTTCAGCTTCTTCATGCAAACATCTGTCTCTGATCTAAAAACTCAGAATTTAAGATCCTCCAAGTTAATGTTGTGAAGCAGACAAGATGAAAAAAAATCCATTAGCTCATCTTATGCAGTTCTGCAGTGTCCTGCGACTTTGGGGATAGTGGCTTAATTGATCTTTACAAATTAAAATCACAGATGAGCCAACCACTAGGAAACAAAAGTAACAGCTAAAGGAAAAGATGTCTGTGAATCTGATGTGGACCATTTAAGTATCATAGCCTATAGAAGTAATATATGAAGCATTTGGAGAAAGTAGTTCAGCTTCACCACTGAACATCTTCAGGCTCAGACATGAAGATTATATACTGATACGAGAGTGGACTAGTCTAATCTAAAATCCATTAGCCCATCAGACCTATCGTTAAATCAGTAAAATCCACCTCCTTGGTCCATAGACTAGTGTAATGCATGAGTGTCAGTGATGTGGGGAAACCTCTCACTGCCATGAAGATATTTATCATTGCAATAGAGAACAAACTGAAGACCCTCATGTAACATGCAACAGAGCCAACAGCCTTGATGTCCCTGTCCCCTAAATCTTTCTCAAGAAAAGGAAATTGCAGACATGGAAGCAATAGACACTTTTCCCCTGCTTTGTCCCTCACAAGAATATACCAACCTCTTTCCAAATAATTCTATTTTTTCTCCTTTCACTGAAAACTTTGCAGTCTTTAGGTTTGCAAAATTCCTCTGTTTCAGATAGTGCTTTCGTAAGAAGTGGTGTAAGTTGTACATGGCCTGTTTTATCCCTTTGCCAAGCATGAGGCTCTGAAGATATTTGCATTTGTCATGCTTTATTCTCTACATTTTTTCCTGAGCAGGCATTAAAAAACAGAGTCAATTTTCAGAAGGGAAAAAAACCCCACTCCTGATGTTGAAAAGGTGTGAAAACACTTGGAGAACATTGGCGGGGGGAGGAGGAAAAAATTATACACTCACACATATGCACTCTCTATTAGGACAAGTTTTCAGAGCATCTCATGAACAATCACCTGACTCAAGGTGTATTCTAGTGCAGACTGTTTAATTATGTGTGTAAGCAGCAGGATTGCAAGATCCAGGAAAATATTTAATAAGCTTTCAAAAAGTCACATAGAGTTTGAGCCAGGTGGCTTCTTAATGTCAGTATTTTGTGTATAGCTAAATCTGATGCAGTGGTGCTGGTTAGTGACACTGACGACATTGGCTGGGGTTATGGGCAGCAGCCTCCAGGCAAAAGGACAGAAGTAATGGTGAGAGAGTGGGTACCTCCTGTCGGCTAAAACCTGCTGCATTTTTCAAAATCTTATGAAGAAAAAGAAAGAATTTTGGTATGGGTTTGGTCAGTGTGAAGATCAAGACCTCTTAAAATTGATGAATCTGGAGTTAGCCAGATGCCTGTTGACATTATTTCCCTCATGCTGTCAGAAACAGCATGGTATCTTGACAGCTAAAGCAATGAAAATTTTGGTGATCGTTTATGCCATATATGTTGCTTAACACATTGCCCAGTTTTTATGTGACCTGTGTTCGGTAAGGTTGAATTGTAGTGAGTCTTGATTTGCATGTGTGTACATTTTTACATTATTAAATATCAAAGTTTCAATGTCATTTCCCCTCTTAGGTTTATAAGTGGCCCATCTTATAGCTTATGCATCTGCTAAAGAATGGTATCTACTGTGTACTATTTTAGCCCAAAGGGCATGTGAGGTAGTATGGCTTAGTCCTTTTTCATTTCAATTTGTGTTGTTTTGCTTAGGCTCTGGGTGAAGAGGGAACATGTGGACAATGACACTGGCTTAACTTGTTAAGCCAAGTTAATTTGATGGTGTGGCTGAGTCTTATCAAGGCCAATCAGTGCAATAGTTTTGGTGAGAAGATCTATCAAAGGACAGACATCCTTCAAGTAACTTTCCAGTATTCTCCAAGCTTTTTTTTTTTTTTTTTTGGTCTTATTTTTTGCAAGTTTTAGAACTTGCATGGCTTTGGTAGATCAGAGGTCTGTCTTGTGCAGGGAAAAAAAAGGAAGAGGATACCTCTCCTGTCCTTGGGCTCCTTTTTCTGTGTTAGTCTCCAACCTTCTTTGCCTCACGTGGGTGTTTTTAGCATCCTATACAGAATCCACTGCTCGTAATAGGCACACCTCACATCAGAAGGGCTTACCACTGTGGATTCACACCCTACAAGACTTCTAGTTGAAATCCGGCCTTGGAGAGCAGGCCTTCTCTATTGGGATGGCAGGGAAGGCTGTTTCCTTTGCTGGAAGGCATCAAATTGGATAAATGGAAAATGGGAGCCTGGAGAGTGGGAAAGCTCTTGATGGTGATTAGTTGTCATCCTGCTTGTCAGAACAAATGAAGAAGAGGAGCACAATGTTTGCACTGTTTGAACAAGCCTCAGAGAGCAAATTAGATGGTAAATGTGATCATAATTTGTCTGCCTTTCTTGAAACTCCCATGGTACTATCAGTGTTTTTCTTTTTTCAGGTAAAAAAGCTTTAACAAATACATACTTGTGTGGAAACTGAAGTGCACTGAGGTGGTTCACAGGCGCGATGTACAAAGATTTCTGTGGTTTAAGTGATAGATATTACTGTACGTACATACTGCAGACTGGTGCGAGGTCGTATGTAACCACATCAGAAAAATACCATATTTCAATATTGCACATGATGTGGAAAAAAAGATACACTTAGCTATCCATACAAGCATATATTTAGATAGGTATGGATATATAAAATATGTTTGTGCCTGAACTTTATATTGTGCTTTGTTGAGTACTGTTGGTAAGCCAATTATGGTATTTTTTGGAAAGGTATCTACAATGTAAATTCTTCTGTCCTATTCTCCTGTGATAATATGCAGTGGCAGGCTGTGCCCCTTGCTGAACTGCTGGCACACCTAAGGTGCCCACAACTGTTACTAAATAAGAAAATCAGCACTTTTGTGTTTTGTGTATATAGAAACATGAAGTAACCTGTAGCATTTAGATAATGAGTTTGGGGTGGAGATGGAGAAATGCTACTTACAGTTTATTTTACACATGAAAGTATTTCACACATAGCAGAAATCGTTAGTGTAAACAAGTATCAATTAAGAGAACAAGTATGAGCATTGTTGGAGAATAAGGTAAAAGCTGTGATGTGAAAGGCTCTCTTGGGCAGAGACAGATGACTGACAGTGAAAAGATTTGAAGTATTTTGATTGCCTTGCAATGAAATCTGAACCTGTGGAAACTAATAAGAATTGACTGAGCTTAATTAGACACCTATAGAAAGCAAAAAAAATCTTGTTTAAAACTCAAGTGCTTGGACTGTCATACGTATGATTTGTAGGTTCCTAGCTAGACGAATATCAGACTGCATCCAAAGTCAGAAATGTCCTCAATATATTGTAAAAATAAATAAATATAATAGATAGTACTGATTAATTGTGGATTCACTATATTGCTGTGTGATAAAGGATAATAACAGGAAAATGTAAAGAGGAGCAGATTTATTTTTACTCTTTATAAAATCATTTGAGTATGCCAGGCAGCTCAGACTGGTCTTGCTACTTGCTATCAAATTGCCTATGCATCTCTCTTCTTTGTCTTTCATCCGTCTTGGTAGGGACCCACTGAATTAACCTGCTGAAGACCAAGGCCAGGTGGCAACATTACCCAACACTAAGAAGGGAAAATATGTCCTAAAGCAAAGCATTGCCATTCTTGTGTGCTGGCTCTGGCTAGCTGTGGTACACAGAGCTTTAGGAATTACAGTGACTCTTGGAGTTTCCTTTAGAAATGTGTCTTGTTCCACATCATCTCCAGCAAAGCTCTGGGATGGACATAGATATTCTCTATTGATCTGCTGGGCCTACTTCAGACAGAAACATGTATGGTTTGGTTTTTTTCCTGTGTATTTTGGATGAGCTCAGAGCAGAGTAGTAGAATAATGAAAAGTATTCTGCTTCAGTCAGTCACTGAACAGTGCCAGATATTGTACTGTGCAAATACAATCTGGTAAGCATATACTTTGGTGGCTGATGCAGTTTTTACTGATATTTTAATATACTGAAGCTCCAGTGAATCAAATTGTATTTATAATACAGCTGGCAACATACTAGTGTATTCCGTATCAGTAATACACAGTGACAAGCAATTACATTTCAGTTTTCTTTATTGACTATTTGAGTTCTTAAAATATTTATTTGGCAAGTTTGTGTCTCATTTTTGTTATTTTAAAAGATATGAGTACTTAGCAGGCTCATACACTAATGATTTTTAAGCTATAATAGAAGGCATATAGGATGTGAACAGTGATGTGGAATAGATTAATCAAAATCAATGTTATTTCAATGAATACTAATTGAATTATTAATGCTTGGATCAGGGTTTTCCCCCATTTTGTGATTATTCAGCTTGTTGGCTGATGTATGCATTTCTGTTGATGAAAGCCGTTTCTCCATCTTCCTTCATTGTTTTGTTGTTTGTTTGTTTGTTTGTTTTTCCTTCTCTCCTGCCCCTCATTAAAGAAATATGTTATCGATACCAAATAGGAGACAGGGACTTGCTCATAGCCAATGTCCTTTTTTTTTTAGCACTGTCGATGTCGTCTTTTCCAATCCCGACTACAGTAGCACACAGTCTGTTGCAGAAGTAGCCTAAAAGCTCTTAAAATGCATTATGATCAAAAGTGGGGCCAGTTGACATCAGGAAGGCCGTCGTGTGAGTCCAAAGCTGTAGCTGGGGTGGGCTGCCAGAAACAACCGAGCCCTGACACCCAACGCTACCTCTGCGAGCCCACTGCCGCTGGGGTTCCCACCCCGCTGGCCCCACGCGCTCGGGTGGATGGTGGAGCAGAGCTGTGGGGAACCTGCTGCCTGGCTCTGGGCTGAGAAAAGTTGCTCTCTCCTCCTCTTTGCCCTGACTGCTATTAATATCCCTTCCCCCAGGCTACTGGATCATATGATTTCATCTGAAATAGATTAAAAATTCCTCTGTTTTGATGCCAACAATAATGTGATAAATTTGTTTGCCAGTTCTCTGGGGTTTTTGTTTTTGTAACTAGAAGGGATAAGCTCAGGGTCCAAGGGAAAGATTGTTATCCCATTGAAGTTGGAGAGTAGGTTCCCTCACCCCCCACTATATTAACAATTATATTATTAGAGAAAAGTCTATTAAAAATATGTTATTCACTTAATTATTTACTGCAAACAGCACAGTTTGTGTGCATGTGTGCATGTTTGCACAGAGCAGAGGAGACAGTGTCTCTAGCTTTTTTGGTCTTTTTTCAGGAAGTCTAGTGTGGTAACTGCCTAACATAGCTGTTTCTGCAACTACAGCACAGGTAAAATAAAACACATTTTTCCCCCATAATTAACAAATGTTGTCCAGAAAGCACAAACAGTTTGAGAGGATTCCTGGAGTGAAGGGTTGGCAACAAGGCCTTGGCAAATGGGCAGTAATTTTTGGGACTGCTATGGAAGGCTACAGTCCATACTATTGAGACCTTTGCAGAAAACATCTGTGGCATGAGCTTCCAGTATGCTATGAAGTACGAGAGCTGTTACAATACTTGTAGCTCATAAAGAGGGTGGGACAACAACGTGTTTTATTATGCATCTTCAGATAAGCTAATGCTTTTGAACAACATTTGTGTAAATGTTATTTGTTGGATTACAATACAGTATCATAGATTCTCAGACACAACAGAGCTCTAACTCTATTCTTTTCCAGCAGCTAGGATTTGACCTTCAGTTGAAGCCATTGTATGTCTCAGTAGTGAAGTGTAATGTTCCTGTCTTCAGCAGTATCTGTAGTTCTGTCTGTCAGGTGCAGTAGAGCTTCTTCCCCTTCACTGTGAATCACCAGTACATATTATTTCAATTATTTATTATGATGGCTACTTATAGAAACTGCATTACCCAGTAGTATGATTTGCATTTCTGTAATGGTTTTTGTAGTACTCTGAAACTTTACCGATTTGTTATAAAACATGGCTTAGATTGGAAAACATTTTGGCGTAGTAACCAAGAAAATGAAAGTGTTATTGAGAGCAGATCTGTTGCCATCACAGATTCTGAGTGCAGAAATTCTGAGACCAAGTCATTTGTCCAGTGCCCACGTCATAGCACGTCCAGCCCTCCTCACAGTGGACACAATATCTTTCACGTGTATTTGTTCACAGATGTTTTCTCTTAATTATCACCTTTACATTAGGGGACACTTACATTACTCTGGACATCCTTAAGGCTCTGCTGACAAGCAAGAAAGGCTTCATGAAAGTGCTTTGTTCATGTCTTTCTCTTTTTCACTTCCTTTTTTTTTTCTTTTCCCTTATTTTCTGCCCCCACTGATCTCCGTATCTCTGTAGCTTGATCTGAATGAGATTTCTGATATATCGTGTAACAAGATTTTAGTGATATCTAGCCATTCACCTAAGTAGTTTTTCAACACTGCTAGCAATTGAAGGAGGAAGGAATGTAACTTTTCTTCACATCAAAGAAAATATTCTTACTTTGTTTGGCAATAACACTGGGAACAGCTTGGTGCACTTATAAAGTATCTTACAACTTGCTGCTGCTGTAGAGGAATGGGATTAATCAGTTGTCCAGGGGAAAGAATGAAATTACTCACATGGGGAACTTGGCATAATACAGTGTTCAAACCTCAGATCTTGCTGTAAACCTCATTCCCCCACAGCTCTTCCATGTCATTTCTCTGTAGATGTTAGCTAAATACTGTCACCTAGACTTTCATCCAACCCTAAGGATATCAAAGAACTTTTTATTTAAATGGGTTATCCATATTGGAATATGACCACTTTACAAATACTTAGGCAAGGAGTATGAGTTACAACAGAAAATTTACCCCACTGCTCCTCAGTTAGATAAGACAAGTTGTTTAGGCACATCAAGGGTTCCAAATTCCTTTGTTTGAGTCTCTGATCTACAACATTCCTCAGATTATGTTCTGATAAAAGCAAGAAAGAAGAGGTTGTTTGGATTTGACTTCTTCACTGGCTGCTATAAAACTAACTTTCAGCTCAACCTCAAACCATTTTCACTCTTCCCTTGAATTCTGTTTTGCTGAAAGATAGGTTTTAATGGGTGGGAGTAACTTCTTGTATCCATCTAACTATGGATTCTTCTTCCAAGCTTCATCTTAAGAAGGATGGAATTGAGGAAGAGAGACTAAAGGATTCATCTTGGGGTAAGGGAACTTATTTTTTTCCTTCTTCAGAGTTATTTCTCTCAACTTAGAAGATACTGTTCCCCATTATAACACACGAGAGAGACTCATGATTCGAAATGGATGTGTTTAATAGAATTTTAAAAGGGAGGAAGAAGAAGGCATCCTAGATCATCTTCATTTGAAGTTAACAATAGACAGGAACCATTTTATGTGAAATTTCTGGCTTGTATTTCAAGACATGTCTTTATAGTATTATTTTTGCGCTTTATGCCAAAGGAAGATTTTCTTTTCATTATTCTTTGCAGTTGGGATGATAACTGTTTCAGACAGTACTTTCTGGCTTCTTCAGTGTCTTGTGTTGAGCCTCCACAAAAAGGCAAGCCTTTGAAACTTACTGGTTCATTGGTAAAGTAATTCATAATTCAGGTTTATTGATTGTCCAGTAAAGACTCTTGGACTTGGAACTTATTCCACCAGGTACATTCTTTCATCATAGGGATACAAACATAGAATGATTGAACAGTATAAAGTAATTCTCAGTGCATTCTTTCACTAGGCTCTTCAAGAGAAAACTGAGATCCATCAACATGCTATTTGAATTGCTTCTTTTTCCATCTTTATTGGTGTCCTATAACTAAAGTAATTTCTGTTTAAAGTATTTTATTAAATGTTCTCTCGCTGATGATGATTCCTTTCTATATCTTTTTTGTTGGAAGTACTTATTGTTTTTATATCTTCCCATCTGTATTGGGCTGACAACACACTGGGTAGTCATGCAAGAGAAGATAGAACTGATTTCTTTACCTGTATTTTTATCGTTTCCAAGCTTGGGGTTTGGCTCCATCAGAATTTATGTTGTGTTTATCTAGAAGATTCATTATGTCTTATAGGCTTGTAAAGTTAAGAAAAAGAAATTTATTATGTATGCAAGGCTAAATAAACAGGAAAACACTTCAGGTTTTGGAATAACTGCTTATGGGGGAAAAATAATGGAGAGAGGAGACATAAATTCTTCCTAGACTTATTCTGATAAATAATTTTTCTGAAGTAATTTTTGGTCTCATGTCTCCTCAGCTATGGCAGAATGCCTGAGCTTTAAATTGCCTGAGGCAATGAAAGGTGACACCAGGTGAAACCAGAATTCAGCAGTGGGTCTAATGGGATATTTCATGGGGGTCTGGTGTCTGTATACAGAAACCAGAAAGGGTAGGAAACAGGTCTGTTATGAAAGGTTAAGAGAATGGCATGTGTCCATTGGAAAATTATAGGTAAAGAAACTAAATTTGTCTTTCAAAAAAGGCTATTAAAGGGCTGCCTACTATTACTTTGGAAAGGGGAACACATTGTTAAGCATGATCTCATCATGCTCCAAAAGGCCTGTTTGGATTTTACCTTTTTTTTTTTTTTTTTTTTTTTTTAATTTTTGTTTTGTTGGCTTGTAGTTACTGTAGAGAGTTGAGGAAGTTGTTTAGTCTTATTACCAGAGTGAATGAATGAAAGTAATAATATGGGTTTATGGTTTAGTTACTGATTATAACTGAACGGCATCTTTCACAGCATTGAATCAATACTCTGGGTCAGAGACTGCGAAATGATTGACTCCCAATGTGATTCCAGAGATGAGGTGGCCAACATAGGACGTGAACACGTGTAATGCAGAGGAAAAATAGGAAGTCAATGACTGAAAGAAAAGATGCTCCATAGATGCTTCCTTTAGTGGCCTGGTTCCCTTTCAGAAATATTCCACACATATGCAGCTGCCAAGTGGAGATGAGCTGATTAAGATAGGATAGGTTTCTGTCTAATTCAGTAGGAAATACTGTATTTTTAAAAGGTACTTGAACAATTTCTGTCAGTTCCTACATCAGGAATCTGGACAGATGAAATTATGGCTCCAAATGATTCAGCATCAGCAGCTTTTCTGAACACTTGAGTCACTGGGATCATTTTGTCTTTTCTTGGAATAATTTGCTATGTTAAATTTTTGTTCCAGTTTCTCTATTTCAGTTTGTTTGATAATGATTTACTGCATATTCCCTTTGTCTCATATTTTGTCTGTGAAATTCTTAATTGCAGATTGTCCTTGGCAATAGCTGGCATTTGTCTTAGTTTTTGCTCAAAAGTGTCAGTCCAAATGCTTGTAGGAGCTTACTGACACCATAAACGTTTCTGCTCAGGCCCCAGAATCCTTGTTGGTGCTTGGCACATACCACTGTCTCTGCCATCATGCTTTCTCCAGCACTGCAGTTTTAGATAGCTTTAGTAAGTTTTCTCTTAGGGAACAGAAGATGATAAACATGTTTCTCCTCTTTGAAAGGGGGTGGGGAGGAATCTTTGAAATACAGTGAAATCTCTTTCCTTCCCCAGACCTAGTGGCTCCCAATATTCAGATACCCAGCAGAAGCCAAAAATTTTAAGGTATACTAATGTGGCACACTGCTTTAATGTGGCAAAAGGCTGACAATAGCTGTACGATCAGCAATGTTCACATTTACTCTGTAGCTTTTTCCAATTGTCAAAAACCTTTGCTGCTTCCCTGGCAAGGAGGCTGCTTCTGACAGACCTTATTACCAGAATATATTTTATTCTTATATCAGGACTGGCTTCCATAAAAGCTCTAGTATTGTATTATTGCCAACCGTTCCTCTCAAGTGCTTCAATCCCTACTTAATGTTGCTAAAGACACTATGGTTCTGGTGAAAGCCTTGCAAAATTTTCAGCAAATGTAGCTTCTAGTGAGTCTGGGGAAGTATCTAGCTGCTTTCTTCCAGTTCCTATCAGGGCAAGTAGGAAGCACTGCTGTTGCCAGCAAGCTTTCTGGTACAGATCTGTATCCTTCTGGAGCACAGTATAGAAGAATGACACCAGGTTCACTTACCAACTCATCACACTGCCCTTGAGGAACTATTACAGCTCAACAGATTAATCAGATAGATTAATACTCCTGCTCTCTGGCGATTACCAGAGATCTGTTTTGATGGCTCTCATTCTGGCACTTTTCCCACTGAAACCCTTTTCCATGTTAAAGTGGAACTAATTAATTCTAGGGCAATACTGAATGGTTTCTTTCAGGTTAACAGTTCAGCCAGTTTATGTCTGGATGCTCTAAGTCCCACTGAGGTATCTTAAACCAATTCTTCAGACAGTGTGAGAAGGTTACCTTGCTACAGGATATACAAGCTTTTGAATAAGTGAGATCATAAGTAGATATAGTCTTAAACATTTATAGTTTTGATTGTGTGTTTGGGTTTTTCTGTCATGAAGGTGCCATGTTTGTCTTTTACTGAAGATCACGTGTATTTGTTCAGTAGTACTTTCAGACAGACAGCATTCTTCTGCACAGGGATCATAATCTGCCATGTGTTAATAGCACTTGTCACTCTACTCCAGAAATGGCTGCGTTGTGGTGACCGCCTTTAAGACAGAGTATCTATCATATGATAGCTGCTGAGCAGCATGACGGTTGACATACAGCAATGAAGACAATGCTATGGGAATTACGTACAGTCTTTAGTCAGGCTCTGAGGTTTTGTAGCAGAGGCAATAGTGTATATTACGTTTGTAGCGAAGTAAAAACTAAACCTGCCTGCTTCTGTGATTATCAAAAAATCAAACCCTGTGATTGTCAGATAATCAAGATAATCACTGTACCCTCAACCATAAAACTTTACATTAACATGTTTTTTCTTTCTCAGTGGATAAGATTTAAGAGTTGAATGACATATGTCAATGTTTCCTTTCTAAACAATTTTGATTTTAAAACTGAATTCCTTGTCTAGACATATCCAAAAATTTAAAACAATGGTAGAAGATATCCAAATATTGGCCTCCTTTTGAGAGCCTATAATCTGCTTGGTTTTTGTATATTTTCAACTTGTGTTGAAAATACTTTCCAATATTATATTATTCTGACAGCCTAGCCTAAAGTTCTAAAAATTAATTTTTTCTCTACAATGTTTGAAAATCAGCTTTTTAAAACATGATCATGAAAAGCATTATCCTTTAGTTAGTTCCAGAAAAAATGTAATTGTAGAAGACTTTACCAATGTGAATCTTCTCTAAGAAGAAACATTCTGAAAGAGCCAGTTTGGCAAGCTACTGTCTTGATTGCTAAACACCAGTTCAAGAAATTCCGATTTAACTTTAGGGTGGACACATTCCTACTGGAAAACACACAAGGTTTTGCAATGATTTATGTAACTATTTTGCTAACTCAGTGCTTTGATACTCAATATCTTGAAGAATGAGCACTCTAGAATTAGGCACTTTGTAGCCTTGATCACCTCTTTGTTCTCCCAGGTTTTGTGCTTAATCCATTTGCTACTTTTTTTTTGCGTAGGTATTTTTATTTTTATTGCGCTGCCGTTAATAGTTTTATCTCTTATTCTTTTCATTTTTATTGAAGCATACCGTGCTTGTTTTGGAGCTCTTAGCATATTTATTCTGTATTAGATACTGGGCTAGTGAAAGCTGACCCCAAAGGGACTGCCATTTCCAGTTGTGTCTAAAATAATCTCTATACTGCTGTGAGCAGGGACTGTCCCCAAAAGCACTGAGCTGATCCTTGTGTCGGGGAAACAGTATTACAGTGGTTTGATGATTTGCCCAAAAGGACAGGAAAGTCTTGAAGAGAAGATGGGGTATATGATCTTCCAATTAAGTCTGCAGAAATAAGGATATTCTTAAGAAAATTTAGACAAAGTAGTGAAAATTCAGCCACTTCTAATCTCCACTAGATTGACAGCAGTATTTCCAGGTTACATATCGATTGTGTGAGACAAGGCAGGCTCCGTTTTTTCCCTCAGTGTTGGAGGGAGTAATATATACGTACCTAATCCCCTCTCAATAAACAACTGAAACCTGTTTTCCACAAAGAGCTGGGTTCATTTGGCAAAGGTGGTGACACTATACTTGTCTTTGCTGACCATTATCCTTCTGGAATTATCCAAAATAATGGATAGTTCCATGTTTTATCCCATTGCAGGTGATATGGCTGCTGTACTGATGGTTGTCATATATTCCCTTGAGGTTGTCTCCCTGTGGCAGTGTGATCCATCCATCTTTTCTGTTCTCACAATTTGTAAGAATGGCTACAGTCCAAGAGAAACTGAATAATCTCCTAAATCTCCTGGCAATACTGCTTGAAGAAGAGGTCCAGTCTCTGTACTTCTTGCAGCTGGTATCAGATTGTAAGGGAAACAATAGCACAGCACAAGATCTAATGAAGAATTCAGCACACAGCTGATTTAAGGTCCTATGTTGTATTTCTGGAATGATCAAAAATTTTTAAGTGTTTCACAGAGAGCAAGGTGGGTTGGAAGGGACCTCTGGAGGTCATCTAGCCCAACCTTTTGCTCAGAGCAGGGCTAATTCAAAATTAGATCAGGTCAGTCAGGGCACTGTCCTGTTGAGGTTTGACAGTCTCCAGGAATGGAGATTCCCCAGCATTCCTGGGAAGCCTGTCTCAGGGATCAGGAGTTTTGAGTGTAGTATCTGTCCTATGCCCTTCCCCTTCAGCATGGCCACCGAAACACACACTGTGTTTTCAATCGATAGATTTGCAACGTGGAGCATTTCACCTTTTATTGTCACCTCATGTAGTGGAATGGTAGGCAAAAAAGGTACTTGTTTGGTTGGGGGTGGGGAAGCACATGTGTGTAACTCTCATAGCACAAAGTAGTGAAAATCAGACACCTCTGCCTCTAGCTCTGAGAAGATCACTGTGGTTGTTACCTTCTGGAATCGTCACTAAAGGAAAGGTGAAGAAAAACTGATGCATAAGCACTCTAGTTTCTGAAGGGAAATTACAATAGTGAAACATGTTTAGTATAGCAAAGAGACTGCCAAGGGAGGACATTGTTTATTTCAGGTTCTTCAAATGTATAGACATCAAGGAAGAAGAGAAATCCTTCAGAGGGGGACATGGGAGTGTAACTAATAGATTGGGAGAATTAATGGGATAATAAAATAATTAAGAAAGGAGAAATTTCACCTGAGGCTGTCAAATTTGACATAACTGATAGGAGATGGAATTTCCTAGGTTATACCTGAAGAAGAATTAATTCAAGAAGTGTCAATTGGCCAATAAATCATTTCAGATGGAATTGCAGAAGAGGTCTGTAGCTTCCAAAAGAAAATTGTGCTTGGTTTCATATGTGAAAAGATCACTGTATAGTATGCTAAACTCTGTATAGATGTTGGCAGCCAGGACTCTCGGAACAAAGACGGTTTCATCACTTTAAACACAGGCATCTTGTGGATTACTGTGCAGTGAGAGTTTTGTTTACTTTGTATTTCAGTTGTTTTCTCTCTATTTTAAAATAACTTTTCTATTTAATCTTTCTTCTCTTCTCTTTCCCTGTTAGACATATTATATGGGATATGGGGTGGCTCTTGTCCTCTGATTTTTTTAGACCTTACCTCTCTTCAGAAGGATTGCAGTTGGCTTTGTTTCTACTTTTTCAGATGTGAAACTACCACAGAACATATCTACAAGAGCAATCACTGGAATTTTGTAGGGCGTGTGAAATTCTGCAGCACATATAACACTTTAAGTACAACGTTACGTGTATCAGTGAACTAAGATTTGTCATTTTAGCTTCTCGTGTGCATAGGTTTCCTGCAGTTTCTGTGATGGTCCCAGACTTAGGACAAGGGAAGGACTGACTTTTCCACTGAAGTGGAGCAAATCACTTGTTTGGTTAGGGAGAAGGGTAATTTCCAGACTGTTTTTACTTGATATTTTTACTTATGTCAATTAGTAGCAACTCAAAGAGCCTGCTGGATTTTGTGGAGACTGCTGTATTTATAGTCAGTGTCGGGGTTACCAGTAAGTAGCCAACAAGCCCACTGTGGAATGGGAGTGACATTATCAGTCATCTTTTCTTCTGTTTAGGCTTGCAAGCAAGGGAAGTACATTCACTTGTCTGAGTTAATTTAGGAGGTTGTATGTGTACATAGATAAGAAATTACTTTTATTTATAGAAAGAAATCCTTCCTCTGTTTGGAACTGGCAGGCTGAGAGAAACGGTTACAGTTCTTCTTTAAGTAAATGTCAGATTGATGCCAGTCTTGCCTCAATCAAACCTTTAAACAGTTATTGCAAGACAAGGTGATTTCTGTTCCACTGGCTGGTTGGCCCTCTTGGACATGGATTCAACAGTTCCTTCGAAATTCCTATTAAAAATTCTTTAGTTTAATATGAGCTAGCATTTTAAAAATACTGATTTTTGCAGTTGTCTATTGTATTGGTTAGGGTAGGGTGAATATTGGTTAAATGTGTTGTAGCAATAGTTTACTTTTCATTTCCTTGCTGTGCAGTACGATCTGTGCTCTTCTGTGGCATTCTCTTCTACTTGAAAAGCTTGACACTAAGTGGATATATATTTTTAAATATAGACAGGAAAGCTATTATTTTTTATTTAGCTTTTACTGTGTAATGGAATTTGTGACAAGGTTATTTGCTTCAATATAATTTTGTGTACTGATTAGTGTTCTTTGGAAAGGGCCTTGAGGCGTGTTGCACGAAAGATGCTATATAAGTAGGGAATGGAAGGGTAAACGACCTTCATTTAAATGCAGTCAAGTAATCATTATCAAAGTTTTAAGCAATTTGAACTGCCTAACAGGAGGTATGATGACAATAATTGCCAATGTCCTTAAAGGACAGCTGTACCCATTTGATCACTGCCACATGCTTAAAGTTCATAAAAGGAAAACCACTTTTCACAATCTCTAAGCTGTATCTGAAGATATTATTAAAAAAAAAAAAACAACCCTCAAACAAAAAACAAACCACAAAAAAAAAAAAAAAAAAGACCAAATAAAAAAATGCCAACAGAAAAACATATTACAAAATTAATATTTTGGAGTTCCGTGCATGTAACCCAACAGAATTTTATCATCTAGCAGTGTAGGTACCAATGCCAGAGGACACTAGTGAATTATTATCACTAAAATAAAGAAAAAAAGATTAAAAAATAAATAAATGTATTAGTATTTAAATAGGAACAAAGCAGGCAGTGCTTATCTAGAGAGGAATGGTTTTGCCATGCAAGTGGAAGGAATGCTGGGCTCTGCAATGCTGTTCCCAGCCTAACCTTTAGGTAACTGGGGACAAGGAATTGAGTTATGCTGAAGAACTGGGTATTACTGTTTTTATTTATTCTTTTCCCTACCCAAAATCATCTTGAAATACACACACATATAGACATACACAAGCAGAAATGTACTTTGCTCGTTCTCAGAGGTGCATATAGAGGAGCTGGCCCCCGTTTGAAGCAATAGTTCATTCTTTAGTGTGGCTCTGCGCCAAGTTAATATTTCCTGTCTTTCTCTTAATGTTCTCATCACTGGCCTAGTCCCACCAGTTTTCCACAGGCTAAGAAGAGCTCTGTAACCCTTCTGAGATGGGTATATAAAATACAAAAGGGCCTAGGGAATCTGCAAGTCCAGTCCCCTACTGTCACTATATATTATAATATAAAATGATAAAGCTGTGTCTTAACATGAGCTAATTATTTTTGTCCTTCAGGACTCTGGTTGGCTGTTCAATAATGTTACTGCCCTGGGAGTTACAAATCTTCTAATTTGTAGCATAAATTTATTTATGGCTGTTTTATACTTATTTGTTCTTGTGCCAATGTTGTCTTTTTGACTTAACTAGTTTATCTCAAGTGTATATGCTTTGCTGATTATATTTTTACAGAGGAATCATATTGCTATTCAGTCTTGGCAGGATAGAGCAAGCCAACGTCTTTTATTCTCTGTGAATGTACACTCTTCATTCCCAGAGTCATCTCTATAGCCCTTCCCTGTTCTTCTTCTAGTTCAAATTTGTCTTCCCTGAAGAAAATCAGAATTACAGTTCTGGTGAGGTTTCGCTGTGTAATGACGTTAATACTTTCTGGAAAAATATGTGCCTGTTAATATTTTACAACTGTATAGCTTGTTTCCGTGTTTACATCAAATTAGTTGGTGAAAGTCCATCTTCCAATCAGGAGAAAACCTGAAATGTATAAGCTTTCTCTTTTCTTTGTGATTATGTTTAAACTTTTAGCAATTTTTTTCACTATTAACTCATACTTCATACTACTGCTTTCTGTTCTTTACCCATGTTTATGTAGAACATATTTTATCTGTATGATAGTTTGATTTTTCTTTCTTCTGGTGGTGCCTCCTAATTTTGTGTAATCTGCAAGTTTCTACTCTGTGTTCCTACTTCTTATGTTAGAAAGCTTTGTTGCAAAGCTTTCTGCTGTTCAGTAGATGCCCTTTTCAATACTGTCTGTCTTTATACCCCTTAACTAACTTACAGTTCTTTTTTACTTATTCCTGTCTTTCCAGCTGTTAATGCATAAGGTAACCTATCATGTATACGCAGATGTGCAGTTAGTTGATTCAGTCATTTCCTTTGCTTAAAATCAGCAATATTATCAAAGAAATTAGCTTGGCATTAATTATCTTTATTAAACCTATTGTGAACTGCATCCCCTATTTCTGCAATATATATATATATATGTATTTAAACTCTGAACTAATAGAACTACCATTGTCTGGATCAGTTCATCTCTTCTGCCTCCTTAAATATTGATGCCTCCTCAGCATTCCCTCCAAATCCAGATATAATCTGCATGTGTTAATGCATAATTTTTAGGTCTGCCCTAGCACACTTTTTTTTTTCTCTGTGTCTATTATTTTGATGTTACCAGATTCTTTTATCCAACATATCCCTTTTTATGTCTCCACAGTCTATTAATGTCATCAGACGTCCTTTCTTCTCTATCTTTGTTTTTTTTTCCTAAAGAACACATGCATTTTTCTGTCTCTGTTCCAGCCCTGACTGCTGTTTCAATCTATTTTACTTTCCTGCAATAGCTCATTTCACATCCTGCAGCACTTCAAACTTTTCCATGTTGTTTAGGAATGTAAGGACTCAGAGCAACAAACGTTAAAAGTATTCCTTATTGATTGGATCCAGTTCCCTAATCAGTGTATTCATGAACCATGCCATCTAACTGATGATTATTTTCATCAAAATCAGTGTTTTCTTCTAGATGTCCATCATATTTCCCCTTCTGTTGTTGAAGTCTTTATTGTATCCTTTTTTTTCTTGATTTCTCCCTTCCTTCGAATCAAATCCAGATGTGGAATATATGTGCCTCTTCCAACAGTCTTCCTTTCTTTTTTGGTTTACATCTAATATATGCGTAAATATGCATTCCTTAAAGAAGGAAGAAGCGAGATCTCAATAGAAGTTTAGGAAAACAGTGAGTAGATGCACATTGTATTGCACAAATAAAACTCCAGATTTACCTTTCTGAAAGGGCATCATCCTCTGGTTTTTTGACAGATCTTTCTCTGTTTTGGACATAATTCTTTTTAAACCATAAAAAGTTCCAGTGAAGACTTCTGGAAAACTTGGAATATGTCTCACTGTGTTTTAAATTGACCTACCATGTACCTTACACATGAAAAAATAAATGTCTAACAAAAAAGAAGTTGGTATAGATATTTCACTCTCATTACTAAGTAGTTTAATGTCAGTGATGTTCTTCAGTTTTGCTATTCCTCTGGAGTCTCCCAGGCTACATCATATAAGCTAAAGGCAGCCAGGACATACACTCAAGTGTGGGCTCAAGACCACTGACCTCCATACTGTGCCACTTGTCCTCAAGGCTGGAGACTGGGACCTGGCCTGCTTTGTTACTGTAAGAAGTTATTTCTGGAGAGAAATAATATTTGCCAAGTAATTTCCCCTCTGTATGTCTCACAGGAAGTATTTTTTTCCTCACAGTAAGAAGTGAGAAATGTTTGTTTTCTTCTTAATTAGTAAGAATGACTGATAGTAATCATGGCAAGTGGGAAGGGTTTGGGAATGATTTATGCCTGAGCTGTTAAATTTCCCAGGCTTCGGCCTGCTTTGGAATCGATTGTTCTGAGCTACTGTGTGGAATGGGGGGGGAGGGAGGAAAGTATTTTGCTTTTTCTGAAGTGAATCACTGTCCCAGGCTCTGTGTGAGAACTGAGGTTCTTTAGAACTAGGAATGTTGCTCCTGCATCCCTGATTATAACACACTGTCCTAGTTTTTGTTCTTTCTACATGGTCACAATTTTTCTCCAACAAATGGATCATACCAAAGTCATCCTCTCTGTGCCTTACAGTCTTTACTATGGGAAAAAATACTGCTGTCCTCTCTCCATCTTCAGGATGTCCTTTTCTCTGTCTTCTTGAGGTGTAAAATGAGCCTGTTCTAAATCAACAACTTTTGCCTGGAGGGGGAGGGGAAAGGGGAATACTTTTCAATAGAAAATGGTCAAAATTTTAGGATGTATCTTTGAACTGCACAGATTTTGCTTGAGCCTCCTGTGATTCTCTCACCACTGTTACTTGGTGAAACAGTATTTATAATATTATTTTAGCATCAAAACAACTAAATTTAATTCCACTGGATTGCACTTTTTTTACTTTGAGCAGACATTGACGTGTATATCAGCTCTGTAGAGTTCTGAGAGAGATTTAAGAAACAAATATCATAAAACAAACATGTCAAAATAAAAATGCAATTATAAGTCAAAATGTCTTGTGGCTTAGATTGAAGAAAGAAAGGGAAAGCTAATAATAGAACTTTTGCATATTTTTAGCCACAAAAGAGGTTTATTCGTTTTTCTGTGTCACACTGCTACATTATCTCATTGAACAGGTGAGGAAAGAAATACTGTGGAGAATAATTTTTATATGGATGTTTTTTACATCAAACTAATTAACAAAGAGAGCTCAGATGCTTACAGTGCTAGTGCAGGTACTTTTAATGAGGAAATTGCAGAAAAAGACCAAATAACTGGAGTAATGATGAAATTCTTTGACTCCACTAGACAAAATAGCCTAAGCCAAAAGGTTGTAAATTGTAGAAATGGAAAGCAAAATTTTAAAATGACAGTCTATGCAATGCCATTACAACTTTATTTTTCTTTTGAGTTCCTGTATGTGGGGAGAGTAATTTTATATTGAGGGATGTTCTGCTGTTGCATTTACCAGTGTTTCTGTTATACTTAGCAAGGCTACAGATAGAGATCAGATAAACACAATTAATTTTTTTTTTCACCATTCTTTATTATATTAAGTATGGTTGTGACACAACTATTATCTTTGCTTCACTGTGTGCTACCTGTGAGAATGACCTTGTTGAAAGTGAAAACTTCTGATTTCAAGCTGAGTAGCAGTCAGTGTTTTTCAATGGGAAGCTGGTGATGATCTTGAGAATTGTTAACCACAACAGGAATTGCAATTGCTTATCATTTCCTTAATTTGTACTTGCCCTGGGAAAGTGCTTGCTGTGAAATACGTGTATTGTCACACTTAGACTTGATGGCATTAGGCACAATTTTGACTTTATAGATGGCAACAAAAATGTTGAACAGATAAATATGCTTCATTTAAATCATGAGTGACTGTTGAAATTGAGAGTATTATCTGTGTTGTTCTTTTCCTGGTGGTATAGCTGTATGAAAAGATTGAAAAGAAAGCTGATCCTTAATTTCTATGTTGGCAAAATCCTTTCAAAGACTCAGTTGTAGTGTGTATAAGGTAAGCAGTGTTTTAAATTGATGTAGTTTTCCTCACTAGTGAGGTGAAAGTGAAATTAAGCACAGTACTTTTCCTGTGTAAATGGCTCCTGATGCTACAGTTATAAGCCAGATGCCATGAGTCAGTAGACAAATAAGTCTGTAGAGTTGCTGTGCATGAAACAAGCTATCTTATTTAGTCACATGTTGAGGCTAACTCCGTTTCTTCCTTGCATGTAATATTTTAGCTAAGCAGTAACTTAATTTGAATACACAAAGTAGTAAACTGCTATCCCTGGGAATCAATTTTACAGAGACATTTAGTCAATGCTGTTTGGAAAGAATAAGTTCAATTTATGCTGTCATACATTAATAACATCTAAGTTATTTTTCTGGACCAAATATACTGAAGCATTACTGTATGCTTATATTTTTTTTAGTTATCTGTAAACATTTTCCTTTAGACTATATCTGATCATTTTTGTGATAGACTGGGTAGTGCATGGATGGCTTTTATGTGTGAGTGGGTACATTTTATATTACTTAGAATAAGCAAGGTTACATCTTAATAATGCTTTAATAGGAATTTCATTGATTTTATGTCACTCCTGTTAGTTCATAGGAGTTTCTATTAGGCATTTACCTGAGTGCATTTTCTGTGATTATGGCAAGCTTTCAATGGTTACACCCCATTCATTGGCTCTATTTATCATTACCTCTGGGTTTATTTTCATTCATCTGTAAGGTTCTGTGTTATTTCTCATGGAAGTTTACAATGGTGATGAGAATATTAAAAAAACAAAAGGAAATTTGTGCCCTGTTACAGATTAGTCATACATACGTGAGTCTGTTTATTTGAGAGAATATTTATTTTCTTCGTAGGCATCCATAGTCATTTCAAAATACAGCATGCAGTGCCGCAGTTCGATCAGATACTGTATGAAATGTGTTCACATAAGCCTCTCAAAGCATAAATCTTCAATGCA
This sequence comes from Rhynochetos jubatus, assembly GCA_027574665.1. Classification (NCBI taxonomy): domain Eukaryota; kingdom Metazoa; phylum Chordata; class Aves; order Eurypygiformes; family Rhynochetidae; genus Rhynochetos; species Rhynochetos jubatus. The sequence continues at coordinate 24,349,524 of CM050654.1, forward strand.
CAGGAGTTGTTTTATATCCCAGGCTTTCTAAATGCTATACTAACTATACAGACTGTATCAATCTGATAGTTTGGGACCAGAATTAGGGAACATACAAGTGCAGGGCTGTGTGAAAGGTGAGATCTCTGTGTTTGAAGTTTACTTGAATTGATCCATAAAGTTATTTTTAGAAGTTACATTCTCATAACATCTACATAACCTGGTTTACTCTAATCTGATTTTTCCAAGCTTTTTAAGCAGTGCTGAAAATTACTTTAGGGAATAGATTTGCTTTCAAACTGAGTTTTCAGAATAAAGTTCGGGTCATTGTGTTCCTTAAGAGATTGGCTGAATGCCACTAATAGTATGTTGTGACTGGTTTTAAATCTGACAGTTGGCTACAATACACTTGAGTAACTTCCAGCTTTTATTGTCAAGCCAAGGTAGTATGGTTTCAGTAGAGATGCTATCTGGCATCCACAGAAGATATTATCATCAGCTAGAAGTAATATGTACTGCATCATTTTTTACAGGTTTACTCATTATGTTGTGCCCTGCGTGTGAATTAAATTTAAAAACAAAAAACTGAAAATGTAAAATTGCAGTTTAGTACCCTTTTGAGGTTTTATATGAATATGAGTAAATAAACAAAGCTTATGGAACATATCTAGTATCTAAGTTTAGAAGGTGCTTTAAAATATGTTTTCAGATTAAAATAATTAAATTTCAGAATTTTTCTCATTGATCTGAGAAAAGCCAGGTTTGTAGAACCAGATAGTAACCTTTATTAGACTAGTGGATGTAGATATTAACTATTCCATCTGGTTTATGAAAAGTATATTCATTATCATTACTTTTTGTATAGTATGGATGGAGTCGAAGTGAAATTCTGCACCAGCATGTTCCTGGTGTCTGAGAGATGCCAAGTGAAGAACACTACCAATACACAAAGTATTCCAAATGTATGTTTTTAACCACCTCTAGGGAATCATGCCACTGCATAGACAAGAAGCCTTTGAGGTCTCACCCTCTCAGGAAGTTCTGTTTCTGCCCAGTTTATCTTATATTAGCAGAAAAATAATTAATGGAATTACTTTTTTTTATGATGCATTACTTCAAAAATATTAACATTTGCTTAACTGTAGGCAGTTGTTCTTCACTTTTTGAGTCTCAATTAATTTGCCATTCCAAGTTACAAAATCAACATTGCTTGAAACATATACTTTTTTCTTTTTTTACCCCAAAAAGGTTAGTTATTATGGAGTAAGATGTTAGGATGGTGGATCTACGTGAATATGTATGCACATCAAACCTGATTCTCTCTTGACAAGTTCATTTAAAAGGAATAGTGCTGAGAACCAATTGCACCAATAGTTGAGTCTAATAGAAAACTACCATGTTCTACATTGTGTTTTTAATCTTGTGAATTTGAGCTGTACCATGTAGGTCTTCAAAGCACTAGCATTTGTCAAACCAGTTTATTCAAGTTCATGAACATCAGAAGTCAAGATGTCAAATGTAATCTGGCACCAAAAGACGCAGTTGTAGATCCCTAGTGAGGTATTGAACATCACTAGTTTGTGTGTTGAGGTCACGTGTTGATATTGAGTCTTCAGCAGCTGTGAGCCTGTCTTTGGATGGAGGTTGCACACATATATATGAGACCTGATGGTTTATCAAATGAGATCTTTTGTTCTGAAAGGCAGCCAACCTCCTAATATCTGCAGCTGGAGTTAAGGGAGAGGAGAATGGTGGGGCTGGCAACCTCCCTGACTTGAGTTTGATTCTGCCCAGCTCATGGCGTTGGCACCGCTGGGACCTGAAGGCGCACAGGCTGAGGGGTGTGACCTCTGCGGGACAGGGGTAGTATGGCTGACTGAAGAATAATGTGAAATAATTTGCAAGTCTGACTTGCTCTTCTTGCTGCGTGGTAATCATTGGGATGCCGTTTCTGACATGAAGGGAATTAACAGTAGGGATGAGGGCATTTGTACACAAATCCAGATAGGGCTCTGCAAGCCCATCTCTGGCTACTGTGTGTGGCAGCAACAGCAAAGATGGTCACACCTCCCATGTAACAGAAATATATTAAAATTTATAGCTTTTATTTGTAAACTCACAGATAATGTGCCACACTGTGTAAAGTGTGATATTTTTTTTTCTTCTGCTTTAATGTTCAGAGTTAGTGTCATCCTAATTAGTTTCCACTGACAGAATAAATATTGTTCCATCTGTGCGCTATTACAGTCAGCGACGGAAGGTTTGAAACACTTGAGCAGTGGATGTCAAGTAGTCTGTAAAGGGACTGGGAAGCAACTCATTTTGGATTATTTTGCATATATCACCGTTCAGAAGGAGGTTATAGGAGAAATTCTCATCTGTACTGCTATCATCCCAAAATTGTGCCAAAATTTTGTTCCCCTTTTTCCAGCAGAATTTACTTGATAATGATCATGAATACTGAACTGAAAGGATTTCATGCATTATGACAACATAAAAACAATCTTTTTTTTTTTACAAGTTTGAAAATGTGTGTTAAAAAGGAAACATCTATTATCATATTGCTGAAAGTAGGCCAGATGAACTAATATCCTTATTTATTAGACAGTCCTGAGACCAGAGACAGAGTAATTTGTCAGGAATCTCCTTTCCTTTTCCAGTGCATATACCACATGAAAGAAAATACACATTTATAAAAGTAACTCTGTTTATTTAAGCCTTAATCCTGGAAATTTCTTTGCCTGTGATTAAAGCAAATGAAATTAAAAAAACAAGTAAACACTGTATTTAGAGTTCATTTTGGTATTGTTTTGGAGGGCTCTGAAACACTAGTCAGGCAGGAGAGAGGCACATACACTTGCCTGTAAGAAGTATGTTAGTTTCTGGCTGAAAGTCTGTCTGACATTGAAAATATTTCTTGTGAGTAATAATCCTTTACTTAATGTGATGGAATTTTTCCAGTTCAACTTCTTGTCCTTCTTGTAGCTTGATTAAACAAATTAATTTTTACATAATTGGAAATCAGCACAGCTCTTCATGAAGATGTTGCTTAGTATTTAAAAAATAGTCTTAAAAGAACATGAACATCTCAACTATTTAAAAAGAGACAAATCCCAGGCAGCGTCCTTAGGAAATGCTGTAGACTATATAAATCCGATTACCCAAATTCTTTCTTAGCTGAAACAGGATCATATGTGATGATATCTATGACATTTATATTTGGATACCCAAGTATCCAAAAATAGTGTCTGCATATTAATGACTGAAATTGTCCCTTTAGATACCCTTTTTATTTTTTCTTTTAAATTTTTAACAATATTAAAGTAGAGGTAGATGTAAATATTTTGTTAGCAATTATATAATGAAAACCTTTAATTTGCATAATAATGCTGTATTTAAAGAACATACATTCAGCTATAGAAAGCAGTCGACTGCAGACCTAATTTTCAAAGGTATAGAAACCTGTGCGGTTGCTGATTTGTTGGTTGGTTGGTTTGTTTTGGGTTTTCTTTCTTGTTTTCCTACATGTTAAAGTTATCACATGTAAGGGAAGAAAAATGCACTTGATTTTCTGTGTTTCTTAACATGTTGAGAAATAGCGCATTTCACTTTGAATATGTTGGTTTTGCTTTTAAAAACAAATAAAATTATTGTAGACATGAGGTGGGGAAAAAGCAGCACTTACTAGGAATTTAACAATTCAGCCTTCTTTTCTGGAAGCTTGTGTTCTTTTATATAAATTTTGTTGTAAAGATTAAATTATATGGCTGTTTTAAGGAACTAAAACTCATAAAAGAAATGGCCTTAGTTCTGTGTTATTCTGTATCATATTTAAATAATTAGACTTCTGTGTTATTGAAATACGTGCTCTTTGGATTTAAAAAGAGATAAAAGCATGAATATTGGCGTGATTAGGAAATTATATTGTGTCATGGTGAGGTTGATTGATAGGTGGTTGAATCAAATGAACTAAAAGGCTTGTAGAAGTAAATGTGTATTCTACTACTGCTTAAACAAACGTTCTTGTGTTCACCAGAGTTACAGGAAAGTTATGCAGGTGAGAAGAGGCATCTTTCCTTTCCGTGTTTGGTTTGTGCATGTCACCTTTTTGCTATGAAATCATAAATGAAAAAATAAGCTCAGAGTGAAATGAGAGCACTTTAACAATTTCACGATTTCACAACGTATTTACACCAGAAACAAACAAGGAAACAAATGATATCCATCAAAATTAAATATGTGCTGAAAGGGCACTCTGGCCTTTAATGATATCTGTTTGGTAAGGACCCCTTATTTATTTAAGCTTTTTTTAAAACAATTTCTATAACTAGCTAGTCTAAAGAGATGCACATCTCTGAGAAAATTGTCTAAGAATTTAAAGGCTATAGTTAAAGAAATGCTTTTCTGTTATTTTTCTTAAACCATTTTATTGATTATTTTTTTTCTCTCCCCCCCCCCCCCCCCCTTTTTTTTTTTTTCCTTCATTTATTATCTGTCCCCTAAAGGCCTCCTACACATTGAAGTCCACAGTGGAACTCACTAGTGGGTATGAAGCAGAGAAACCACTGCAGGATTCCCTATTTCAAAGCTGAACCAATATTCACCATTGACACATTCATTCATCTGTGCAGGGTCATTGGAAATCCTCTTTCTCTAGTTTTTCCTTCCCTTCAGGGAGCAATGCTTAAAAGAGCAAACCCCTGGTGTGAAGAGATAGAAGAATTCTCAGCGTGGCCAGTGGTGCCAGGAATCGAATTAAAGTTGTCCATTTGCAGATGACTGTATACTCAGCTCCCAGCATATTCAGCTATTGGGTTTGCTGCTGACGTTTTATTTAAAATGCTGTTGGTGGCACTTAGTTGTATTAAAAAAAAAAAAAAAAATTGGGGCAAATGGTCTTTTCTCAAAAGTAAGAAAAAACACTGAATTTAAAAATGTGTGCGGTTCCTGCTGTTCCTTTTAGGTCTGGAGGTTGTTAAGGATCATGTGCCAGAGAGGTAAATAATTACAGAATTTAATTCTTTGGGTAATTTAACACTTGTCACTTATTCTGCTATTGTTGACATCTCTATTTTGGCATAAATCAGATTTTGACATTACTAAACCTACAATTTTGTTTTTCTTCACACACATTATCTCTTCCATGTGAAAGGCACTGGGAAGGCGCAGGCTGCCATGAAATCTGAAATGCCTGCAGTCAACACGAAGGGCGCCTCTTTATTTCAGTTTCATTTCCTGTTAATAGAGATGAACTTGGTGAACACATTGGGGCACGTTTAGAAATTGTCAAACGGCGATTCTGTAAAAGGAGTTCTGCGAATTTAAAGAAGTCTCTGTCAGTTTAGAGGATGAAAGGATAAGCGTAGTTAACTGTTTTGTCACCTGCCCAAATTCCCATCCCAGCAACACAATCGTACTCCCCCCACATGTGGGTGGCTTAGGGCTTAGTGCAGTATATCCCTGCCCTTGGTGACTGCTAACAGGTTTAATTTTTATCACTAATTTCAAAGAAATCTCAGGCAAAGGATATTTCTGTGAGTAACGGTGGCACGATCTGCCACCAACATAAATCGCAGTCTCTTCAAGGAGCATCAGGAAAGGGAAGTGGGAGAAGGAGTTGGAGGCTACAAATTATACCACTACCTAATTATGCAGCTTTATTCATGTGACTAGCAAGATATCCACATGCATGTTAACAACACATGGGCCTAAATTATAGTCATTAATAACAACTTGAAGAAAGGGAGCAGGGGAACCGTTCAAACAATTTAAATTCTCTGTCATAGCAACTTGTGGCTTTAGATAGAGCTATCCCAGAAATATAGATTAAATTTTCTTTTTCAACTAAATCATACGGGCGGTATCTTTAGGCAGTGCATATAAAAGTAAGCTCATTGTTCATCCCGTAACTAGCACCTCTATGCCCAAGTATGTGAGGTGTTATAAAGAGGTAACATTACAGTGAGATATTTTAATCTAGCTGAATGACCTTACACAAGGGGAAGATTTTTTCCAAGAGGGGCAGCCCAGTAATGAGGGTGAGATGTGTCCTGAAACGGCCCAGAGCTCATTCTAGCTTATCAGCTACTGCTACAATTCCTAATTTGTGGGGCACTAGTGCTTTTTCTGGGCAGTCTATCATTTAAAGTGCTGTGAGAGACAGTTTAATCATTTTAAGAGTATGCTGCGTAACTGATCTTGGAAGTGCCCAGTGCTCGCCAGAGATTTATTGAAAAAACATTTGTAGCATGACTGTCTTTCCTTTGAAAATAGTCAAAATATTAAAAAAAGCAGTCATGCTCAGCAGCAGTTTTCATTGATGCATTTAGGGCATTCCTCCTCTTTAGCAATCCAGACCTTTTTAAGAAATGTCATTTCTGGTTATCCTCAATACAAAATGGCCCATCAAAGCTACCTTGGTGCAACCTTACCTCTTAAATATCAGCCCGTGCCCTCTAACCATTTTTTATCAAGTACCTTTTAGTTCAGTAGTGGCAAACTCTGTTTAATACATAGAATGAACAAGACATGGATACAGCCCAAGGCATTTTTCATTAAATCAAATATAGGATATTTATTTCAAATGTTTTGGATGTATTCTTGAAAAGGTGGCAGAAGATCTTTGTATCATAACGTGCCTAAGTAAGTATATGCCTAATGAAAATCACGTGAAGTTTGGAAAAATAAAAAAGAGAATTCCAAACATCTAGCAAATCTCTGAGTAAGGCCATGGACAAATGTAAGACTTCCTTAACCTTAGAACACTTTTAGTGAGTACTTGAGTATAAATGTTCTGTCTCATTTTACTGTCTTTCGTGGACTAAAGTTTCTGAAGTCCTCGTAACTATGATTTCGTTGTTCCTCCTGTCTGCTTTATTCTCAGTACTAGATGTATCTTCAGAACAGCTAACCTGATGTACTGGTACAGCGGGTTAGGTATTCACCTGCCGCTCAGTGAGTGGGCCGGCATAGACCGAGATGGGATCTCTCCACATGAATTTCTCAAGCCTTTAGGGGTGAGCATGCCAAAGGACTGGGCTGTATCTGCAGAGTTAAATTCCTAAAGTGAGTGACAATCACCCAACCTGGCCTTCAGTACATGCAGAGACCAGAAACGTGCTTGATAGGTGGTAGGAACAGGATGCTGCTCTGTTAACTTCAAAAACCTTTGCTGTCCTATTTTCTGACCACCCTTTAGCACTGCTGCTCTTGATTTGGCGCAGCTTTGAGATAGACGACGGTGCAGAAATGCATGTAAAGAACTGGGAGAGGGGGAAGGGGAGGACATCATATATGTCAGATACAGGAGGGAAGATGCATCTGAAAGATTTGTGTCTGTTGAAGATCTCCTGGCTTGCTGCTAGTGAATAAAATGTTAGCATATATTGAGGATAAAAAGCAGGTAACAGAATGGTTTTTACCTTTTTATGAATAAAACTAGGTTTTTCTCTAGTCAGAACTAATCTTGCAGTAGACTGCAGTGCAGTGGGATGGTTGCTGGAAAAAAAGGTCACTTCGATTTTCTCAAAAGGGCATGCATTTGGGATTGCATATAGACTGTATTGGGATGGTCCAAAACATGATTTTTCTGGTCGTGTGCTTTTTCTCCCTGCTAGATTCCAAACTAGACACTGTGCCATTGCTAGAGACAAACCTCGGCCCTGTTCTGGGAGGGGAAACAAACATATGTGTACAGTTACACAGAGATAGAGAGAGATTCTCTGAACCAAAGCTTTATACTGTGTCTCTTTACAAATCCATATAAAATACAAATACAAAATCAAAACTGTAATAGTGAGGAACATATTTCACATCTCATGCTGCAGGGCATAAGCTAATCTGCTGCTGAGATCAGGCAGGAACCCCCCTTCAACCCTGTGTTGTTTTTCATTACACAACTGGCTGTTTGCATTATGGTTTTTTATTAGAACTTGATTGTTTAATGACAAAGATACAGAGTTATGTTAAAATAAATAGAAAGCTCTGTAGTGGAAAAGCAGAAAATAGACTCTATGAAAAATAAAGTAAAAGTCAAGGACTGCTAGATTCTGCTAAGCTCACCCCAATTCCTACAAAGCCAGTGGATGTTTTCCTCGCCCACACATGCATTTTCCTTATTAACCCCCGTTCCCCAGACAAACCCACAACTGTATTATATAGGACCTGGTGTTGTTCTCTTTGTCTCCCTCATTTTATAAGGGGATATTTCCATAAGCGATTTCAGTCAGGGGAGTTGTGTACTAGGCTGTTCTACCTGTAAAGAAAGACCTACTAGACAAGTCTGTGTGTTTAAACCAATCTGAAGTACAGGGAATGTTGTCTGCCATAATACAAAGGATTCCAGTTCTGTTGGGCAAATGTTCTCATGTGCTGCAACTCATCTATTATATAGCTTTTGTAAATGTGTCATAATAGAAGAGTAACCTCGGCAGCACGCAGAGGTGGTTTGTGTGCAATCGGACAAGTGGTTCCTTCTGTTTGGAACAATTACGTTTATTTTTGGTTTTTTGGGGGTGTTTTGTTTTTTTAAAACAAGCCAACAAACAACCAATGCAGAACATGAAGTGAAATAATTTTATATGCTAATTCATCTAAGCCACCCTCTACTCCACAAAAAATTCTAAATAAAATTGCCATAAACAAGAGAACAGAGAAATCTAAGGTGTTCTGTACTCAAAGGCACCATACACATTGTTTATGGTACCTTTTGCTGAAGGGCAAGCTGTGATTGATGCTGGGTCCTGACTGGGAGAAGTTGGGCTGTATTATTGGAATTTCACTGATGGAGAAGAAAATAATGTCTATGCTGCTGTAGAAAGTGCAGCAGATTTTACACCGACTCCAGTTTCTGCTATGTATGACATCTTTTGGTGGAGCTGTCCTGAGATGAGCCACTCCAGGGTTTACCTTTAGGTTTGAGTAACAGCAGACTGGAGCTGTATCCTCCTGCCTGGCTGAGCCCTGTGGAGAGTCCTTAGCCTCTGACACCTCAGAGGCACTCACCGATGGCAGCATCTTAACTTCAAGATGGTCTTAAGATTCTTCCCACTGTCCTTTTTTTGGGATCCCATTGCTCCTTCTCAGGGATTCATAGTGTTCTGGGGTAAATTCTGACTTGAGTTTAACCTGCCTCTGCAGCTTCACCTACTTTGACTTCTTCCTACACTTTTGCAATTTCTTATGCTATTCTGTACTCCTGTATATATGACACTACATCTCAGGGTAGCAGCCTTTAAGTACTGTAAAATTTGGTAGGTCCTAGTTCTTCAATGGAAACCCCTCTAAGAGGCTGATAAAGGCTTTTGGGATCAGGCTAAGCAGGCGTAGAGGTATCAGAAGGAAGAGTCCCGATTTCTGTTGAAAGTCAGGCATTGTTTGGGGTCACCATCTCAGGTGAGCAGACTGGTGGTTTATAGTCCTGATAAAATACTGATGGATCTGAGGCTGAAAAGTGGGTGGTTGTTGGGTTTTGTTGTGGGTTTTTTGTTGGGTTTTTTTTCCGATGTTGGGTTTTGGGGTTTTTTTTTGTGGTAGTGTTAAGATGCAGAGGGAATACACTGAAGGTTATCCACTGCTTTAATTTTACTTTAGAAGAAAGGATGATAAACCAAGTTTTATAATGATGCCTAAGATACCTTTTGTGAATGCTACATTTCTGTGAGACTCAGTTTTAAATTACTAAAACTATCATAATGTATGTTATTGAAGGACTTATTGATGAGTAATTGATGCTTCAGAGCAACGGTGCTTGGAAAAATCAACAGTACGAAATGCGTATTATATAGCTTAGAACATCGTGTTGTCACTCACAAATGATGTGAAGTTTAATGCATTATGCAGAAGTACAAGAGGAGGCAGTCCAAAGCAGCCATAGAATCTCTGTTGTTTTACTTCTTTCTTTTTTTAATGTTATGTTATTTTACAGGGAGCAGAAGCTAAGTGTGTGATTTAAAGGTGCAGAGTTTGGAATTGTGTGATAGGTTAAGCAGCAGCACTAAAAATGTTAGATGTGAGTACACATTCAGGTCAGACTTAAGAAACTGGAAGATATTTTGATCTGAAAGCTACAAAAACCCATCTGGGAATGAGTTCTGGGTGTGGGGTTGGTTGTGGTTTGGTGGGTGGGTTTTTTTTTTTTTTCCCCGTTTTTCCACTTTGTAGTGCAAAGAAGTGCCTACCACAAAATCAGATGAAACTGGCATTAATTTGGTAGTCTCAGTTCTATTGATTCAGAAAGCTGCAAACAGTTACGGAGGCTTAGAGGCTGCATTTAGGATTACTGAAGTTTGGGGGCTTGGGTATACAAAGGATGTAATGAGAATACTCATTCAGTGAAGGAACTCTTCTTAACATAGTCTTCATTATTTTGTAGTGGTTTCATTATTGATTACTCATCTTTATGTACTTCTTTCCAAAGTCCTGGCCGCCAACACAAACATTTTCCAGCAGAATCTCTAGTAAGCCGAACAGCATTTGCATCCCTATGTATTTCTCCCAGTGGGAGACAAAAAAGTAATCTTGGTCATTTCTTATTGATAACTTTAAATATGATGTCAGGCCTAAATCAATCTGTGAGAGAACGGTGACTATTCCTCAAGATTTGCTCTGGATATTTAATTAGCTAGAGCTTATACATGCAATTTATTTTCTTTTTTGCCTCTTTCAGCATTTGTTAGGTACTAGTATTGATATGACTACTGCAGCGAGGTCTACATCTAGTTAAAATGAACTTTCTATTGATGAAAAGTTATCTCTTGCTGATGGCTGTGTTTTATGAATAGTGTATGTCACAACATTACATTTTCAGAGCTGTGGCATTCTTTACATTAGGAACCTGGGGGTTTTGGTACTAAGTAGGTACTAGGAGTTGATGGTATGTGAAATGTGTAGGAAAAACAGCATTAGTTGTGTATGCGTAAATACATGCGAGTATTATACATCCATAATTTTATTTTGAAACCAAGCAATTTGCTCTAATTTTTCTCAAACATTTTCAGCTGTTACTGTGAAGGAGAATTGACAAGTATTTCTTCAAGAATCTCTTTTTATTGGCCATTTTTGTTCATTATTATTCAGCGGGCGACAACAACATTTATTGTTTGTATATTAATGACTGGGAATTGTTAAGTGATGGAAGAGCAGTCAAACAAAGCTAGGTGGAATTAACTTTATGCATGCTTGGTAGATGATACCTACCTTACAGTACTCTCAGCATTTCCCAAATACTCTCTGATTAAGTACCATTTACAGAGCTAATCCAGTCTAGCACAGTCTTTTAAGCAGTTTTAAAATTTGCTCTGAAATATTATTGAACCCCAAGTATTTACAAATATATTTTCAGGAGGGAAAAAGTCTATATTGCAGTAAATCTATCATCAGAGCTACCAATTCCTTGAGCTTAATTATGACACTACTAAATGTGAAAATCTATTCAGCGCTAGGAACACTTTTCACATTACATTCACGCTAAAGATTGGCTGTTAAGAGCTCATTACTGGTAGTTTTCTAAAGAGCGGTTTATTAAACACTGTTACCTAATAAGCATCTTTGGTGGTGCAAATTGCTGAAAACAGTAATGAGTCTGATTAGACTTCATTTCAATTACGACAGCTTGTCTAGCAAAAAAAAAAAAAAAAAAAAAAAAAGAAAAGTCTCTCCTTGATGCTTTGGAATCTGGCTACAAAGCATTAGATGGTTTAAAAGGAAAATGCCACCTCTGTGTTTCTATCCACAGTTCCGTAATGAATAGAGAGCTGTCCAAGTAGCCGTCCAATTTAACACATTGGAAAACTAGATGGGCAGCGTTGGAAGCACAATCCTGTTTGCTTAAAAATTCTACAAAGGCTTTTCAGTTAATATATCTAAATAGGGTCATATTTAGGTTTCCTCTGCTTCCCTTGTGTAAGAATATAAAGCTATAAGAAGAGAAAAAATTAAAATGATTCACTCCTCCTTGCTTTGCAGAGGTTATGCATTCCTCTGATTAGTGTAATGCACCTCCAATTGTTATCTGTAAATCTTCTACAGATCTGTAAATCTTTCACTTGCAATCACAAAACTCTCACAGCTTTCACAGTACGTCATAATTCAACCTATGGTTTGGTTTTTTACATCTAAAAATATTTTCCAAAGTAAAAATGAAACTTGATAGATTTTTACTACTGGTATCAAATACTTAAGTGAATATTTGTTAGTTTATGACCTTAATTTCTGATGCTGTTTTTAACGTATTAATGTTAAGGTTTCTTTTAAGTCATTCCTGTGTGTAACACATTCTGAATGAAAAGTATTAAAAGAAAAAAGAATTCAAGCTGAGAGTTGCTGAATATTTAGTAAAATTCTAATATTCCTGCTGATAGTGTATAGCATTTTTAATACTGAATTCATGTGGATGCACTTTCATAATATTATTTAACACTAAATTTGATGGAGAATTTTGTAACTAAAACCTTATAATAAATTACGAGTGGAGAAATTACAGAAGGACAGACATGAGAGACGTGGTGCTGCTGAAGGCAGTAAGTTGCACTGGAGTCTCTGCATGTGGCTTAAAACAGTTTTCTGCCCAGTCAGTTTACGGGAAATTTTAGGAAGGTTTGCATTCTATAAACTTTGAAAGCTATCTTATTAGACATAGGAAATAAAATAGAAGCTGAGCTACTGCAGCAAGTATCAGAAGTCTCTGTCTAGATTTCAATGAAATATTTTCTGTGGTGAGTTTTTTGAAACATGGGACACAAAACTCAAATGCTGGTGAAGAAAATAGCATTTTTGTAATTAACTGCTGAATAATTGTTGCCTAAAAAGAAAACCATAAAGTAGAAAGTGGGACACAATTATCTCCTTCACGATAAATTGTAAACTTCAGTGATTCTTGTGACTTCAAACCAGGGAAGTGACAGGAGAATCAAGCCCATGAACCCTGGGGTCTACGCGTCTTGTATTGACACCAAAAAACCCTTTTGGGCTCTTTTTGTGTCATTACCTTTCTACCTTCTCTTTGAAATTCTTACAGGTAGCTGTGATATATTGTGTATTTTGTGATGATACACACTTTCATCAGTGTGTATCATCAAACATCAAGTAAAACAGTGCATTTAAAAAAAAATCATACAAACACAAGTGCTATTATTCAGCTATACAAATGTGTGCCTGTAGCGCTCTTTGAGATGCTAATCAGTGGAGCTTGACTTCTGTACCCTGAAGCAAATTTTGAAACTATTTCATCATTAGGTGACTACATATGCAATAACACTATGGACAAAATTACAGGAAAAATAACACAGTTTATTGTTATTTAAGCTATCAACAGTGCTCGCCTAGATATTGATATGATCATCGCATGGTTTAGATTTTTGGTGTGTCTTGAAGGCTGCCAACAGAAAAGGCTGAATTTCTGATAGCTGCAAAGGAATGTGACATTTTATCAGCTGGGCTTTATAATTTCTTTCTGTTTCTAAAGCCTGCGCGTTATTCTCTTCTGCCCCTTGAAATGCCTGCGCACCCTCTCAATGACGTACTGTGTGTTTCAGGACATGGCTCAACTTTTCCTGTTGCAGGATGAACTTTGCTCTTCTTGAGAAAGGAGAACCAACATACAACATGAGGAGTTTGATTTTTTTTTTTTTCCTTCCCACTTTCTCCAGGAATATGGAAAAAATATCAGCATACACAGAGTTAAATTTCTTAGTTGAGACGTTATCTCTCTGGTGCAAGTGTGTGTGTAACATATATAGATGTAGATGCATATATATGTAGAGAGAAATTTCTATATTTGTCTGTAGAAAATTCCCTCTTCCTCCTCCCCCCGTCCCCTGGATAATTTGTCAAGCTAACTGAACAATCTATATGGTTCCTTTCAAATGCTCAGGAAACAATACAGTAAGTCCCAAACCAAGAGCGTGCAAAAAATAGGCTATATATTCCCTTTTTCAGTAGTTAACTCAGATTTTATTGAGTGAGTAAGAAAGAATCTTTGGAATTTGTGGAATACAATAATTGAAAGGTTTAAGTGGGGAAAAGATTTAGCTCAGCTTAGTGTTTCTAGGATGTCAGTTCTTTGGTTATGCTTCTGCTTTTAATCTTGTTTCTCTGCTTTAGGGGGGAGCAGGAAGGAAAGGAAGGGTCAGCTGCTCGCGCAGCCAAGCCGTGAAGGAGCCTTGCCGGAGCTCTGTTTTCCCTAAGAGCATGATTAGTACAGCTCTGATGACTTAGTTAAGGTGTTCCCTACCTTGGGGAGTAAATCTCAGGTTCCCTGTGAGAATATCATCCCTTCTTACAACATCATCTCCTCTCATGCTGATATATACACATTGTTGTTTGGTTTTGGTTCTTTTTTTTTTTTTTTTTTTTTTACTGGAGAGACCAAATAAGTATACTGGTGGATAATACAATCCTTTTATGCAGGATATTCTCTTTGGAAAGACAGTCTGTGCCAGTGCTAGCTGCTCTGATGCTTATAGTAGAAAGAAATGTGTGTGGTGTGTGTCTGGTGCAACGGGGAAAAGGGAGAGAGTGGATGAGCTCTGCTAAGAGCTCCCTGCTCTTAATCCTGGGCCACGTCAGGAGCGTACTAAAGCAGTTTATCTTCATATGTCGTCTTGTATATAAGAAACAACACTAAACCCACCAAAACTCATTTCATATGTAGCTTTTTTCACAGCCTTCAGATCAAAGTTATTTTCTTCAGGCTGGACTAAATTATACGCAGGTCCCGGGAGTGAAGGACACTGAATTAATGCACTATGTCACCCAGTCCTGGCTATAGAATATTTTTATCGAAGTGTGAGACACAACATCTCTTTACTATTTCATTAAAAATTAATGTGCAGATTGCCAAAACGCATAAATAATATAAACAAATTTTGTGAAAGCTTTGTACACTGTGGAGTTATCTTAAGAAGGATTTTTTTTTCTTGAGTATCAGATTACTTCTATATATACATTTAATCAGTATTTGTTCTCGTTTAACTAATTAGCAGAGGTACTCTAATCTCAGTAAAGCAACTGCCCGTACCTTTCCTATGTTGGTAGATTTTGAAATAAGCGCTTTAAAAGGAAAGCAGTGTTCCTGGTTACAGGCTGGAGCAGTTTGGTATTGGCCCACATAAATTTGCTTTTTCACTCTTTTTAGTTGAGTGTATTGGGTCAAACCTGACTACAGTTATTTCAAACTTACTGAAATTGATCTTTGCCTTCATATTTGTAAGGCGAATAGGGCTGCTTAGATAAATCTCTGGAATTAACCTTCTCTTGCTATACATAAAGCTGTGAAATACATTTATAGGGGTTTTTTTTTTAAGTATGATGACTGAAAAATATTTTAAAAAATATAATGTAGTGGAACTTCCACAGAGTGCTGCTGCTGTTAATTGGGGGAAAATACATTTGAAATAACTCTTGCTATGTAACTTGTTTTTGTGTTTTAGAGCAAGATTATTTTCTAGTGTTTTGGAACAGCATGATATAAGACATAATTCAGCATCACTTAAATCTCTATTTATCATGCACCCACTTTGTTCAAATAAAGTATGTCCCGTTATAGCAATTTTAACCCCATTTATCCTCATGCACAAGTGCTCACCTGTTATTTACTCACATAAGAGAAGGTCGATACTGCCGAACAAGGGGAGTGCTCGGTTGTGACATAAAGCATACATATTCATTAGCTCTGCTGTCCCTATGGACACGTGTGGTATGTCCTGATGATCTTCATTTGGCAAAAGGAAGTGAGCTTAAGAAGGAAATTGTCTTAGTGGATTTAAGATACATTAAAGAAAAGAGTTTAGGAATGCCTTATTTACAGTGGGGAACGAAGCAATAATTCTGTGTGAATTAAAAAAATCATGTAAAAAGAAACAATTTACTGAATCATGATTAGCAATATAAATGGAAAAAAAAATGGAATACAATATTTGGGAATTATCATTTTCAGATTTATTGGTTCCACCCCTGGAAGAGTTTAGGTCAGGATCTAGATGTTCCATATGAGGCTCCCTAGTGCTGAAAATTCCTTCCTTTTACCTCTCACTTACTTGCTAAAAAACAAGTTCAGGATTTTGTGTTTCACCTGCTGCAGTTGATTATGTGAGAAACATGATAAAGCAGCATTTTATCTGCTCTGCTTTGCTTTTAAGGATTTGTGTTATGGTCTTTCAAGGTAAATGGGCCTCAAACTCCACTTTTGGCAGGGGAACCAAGGAAAAGGCTACTTCTGCTATTTTGTTGCTTAAAAAACAGAGTATGCATTTTGCTGCACTTCTAAAAGCTTTGGTTGGGTTTATTGGAGACTTGAAGTAAGCACTTCAGTGGGAGCAGAATCATGCTCCAGAACTCTACTATTTTGCATTTGCAAATATGCATATTTACTTGTGCCATGTGGCCAAACTCCATATTCATTTATGACTATATTTTATCATGTGAATACTTTAATTTTCAGAATCACTAGAGTTATCCTGCAGTAGTTATATTAATTCTCATGTTTATATAGACATAAATAGCACATTATGTGGGATATTAAGTCTTTTTAAAATACATTATAGCTGTATGCATGTGTTCAGTGGACTACAAAAAGTGACTTCTTTTAAAAAGTTATGCTTACTTTTGTTTACAGTTACTGTTCTTCTGAGTGTTCTCTCAGAAATTATTATGGTTTTATTCATTTGGCATTAACAAAATATGCTAGGTCCTTTAAAAGAATGGTACTGTTTGAAGGTACTCGACAGAAACAGCTTAAAACTTGAAAGTCTGGGAAAAGGAAGCATCATAATAGGTTAAAAGAAAACTCACTGCAATTATTGTCTTCATTAGTGTGTTTTTTACTCAGTTTAGAAAAGTGTTATGAGCAAATGAGTACAGTGAGGGTGCATTGATATAGTAAAATATTTTAAACTACAATTCATCACAAATGTGACCAGTTCTCTCTACAGAAGAGTTCTGACACAGGCATAAATGGGTTTACTTATGGCATACAGTAATAGTGCATCAGTGTGACTACGCTGCAAGGATGAAGCCCTCAACTGAGAACGTGTTTGTGCTCAAAGACTGCTGCCGCAGAGAAACCGATACCTTCCAGGTGGGCAGCATCGTAGGAGGTCCCGTGTGGTGCCCAAGTAATAGCTACCGTCCCTATCATCCGCATCCGTGGGCTGCTGCTTGGCTGGCCTACAGATGCAACCTGCTTCTGCTGGCAAAGTGTGATAGTGTCATCTCTGGACCTAGTTCCTCTTTGCCTGCTTGACTATTATTTCTCCTTATTTCTGTCTCTTAAGGCCTTTGAAGCTGATGGATCCGCTAAAGGCCGTTTAGCCAGAAATGTCTTTGTGACTATCAAAGGCATTGCTTTATGTAAATGGCTGGGGGGGCTCGGAGGGAGAGAACTCATTTGCTGTAAATGTATTGCAATTTGCTGTTGTGAGGTGTGAAAGTGTGACTTAAAAGGAATAATCATTTGACAGTATTTAAATTAGATAATTGGAATGTATTGGTTTGAGATTCCATGTCTGGAATTTAATTTTTGACTGATCCAGGCTCTCCTAAAATACATTTCATTTTTCTTACTGCTTTTGTCTTTAAGCGCTGTTGACATCTATGTGATCCTCAATATTACTTGTAATTTAAGTGTTTTGTTTTAAAGATTGAAATGTTTTCACTAGCCCTGCTAGATAGGAATCATATTGTAAACACCCTGCCAACAGCTTGCTCCCACTGATGCGTGTGGCATGCATAGGCTATATATAATAAGAGAAAGAACAGACCCTTACCAAGAAAATGCTGAGCGCACTTTTCAGGCCTGTTTTCTTGAGTTTGTGGCTGCCACTTACTGAACAAAGCTTCCAAAGTTGGGCTCATACAGCTGAGCAGCTCAGTTGGAGGCTCTTCCTCCCACCAAATCCTTTGACGTCAAAGGAGTTCCTCATGGGCTGGAGCAGAGGTCTTTACTGAGTAATTAGAAAATAAATGTGGGAATCATTTTCTTTCCCTTTTTTTTTTTTTCCTGCAAAACATAATTAGCTCAATCCACTCTTCAAAATCCCTCCTGTTTCCAATTAAGAGAGATCAGTTGCACTATCTTCAAACAGCTGAAATTATGCTTATTAATAAAAAATGGAGTGTAAAAGAAATGTTTTATCTTGAATTAATTTTTATTATTATGGGACATATGACAGTATACAGTTTTACAAAATATTATCAGATTTAGTACAAACCCAGGGAGCTGTGTGTCCTACATCTCGAACAGTGGTTACCGTATGACTCATTTGGCTCTGTCCTAAGTTTAAGAAAGATTTTAAAATGTGGATTTAAGGCCTGATCCTCATGGTAGTACCACCTTTGGCTCTCACTGAAGTATGAGGTCTGTGGAGTCCTGGCATGTTCCCAGTGAAGTGCCTATTTAAGTCCATAGCTGTCTTGGCAGAGCTGATCTCTGCATGTCAAAAAGAAGCAATCCCTTGGCTAAAATAATTATGGTCTGCCCTGTAAATACTCATTGTCTTAACTAATTGGAGACAAGGCTGAAAGTAACAGTTCAGTGGTCAGAGGCAGCTTTTGGAGTCTTTGGCTAACTGCGTAAGCAATCCAGAGTGATGAAGGGAAAAGGATTGGTGGTCCTTGGAGCTGTGGTTTTGGAGTTGTTTTCTGTTTTGCAACAGTGTGCTCCTACGAGCCTGTTATGGACAGTTGTCAGAAGCATCTCATTTACTTGTCCGCCCTGGTACAGTCTACCCTTTGTCGACAGCGCATTAGGCAACTGCTCAGATCGTGTTTAACCACATGCCTGAAGTTAGGAGCCTGCTTGAGCTACTGATGTTTACAAATGAGCCTGCAGACCTGTGCTAGATAGAACCTAAGGCACTGCAGGGATGAACAGGGCAGGAACAGAGGGACTGCCACAGGAGAAGATTTTTTTTTTTTCTTTTGCCTCGGGTATGTTAAAGGAACGGTTGGAGGTCCTGATCCAAACTGAAACTTTGGTAGCTGGTTGGGAAGGTTGGTTTCTAGTTCCTTGTGCACAGTAGCTCCGTGTCATTTACGTTTTGCTCCCTGGCATCTCTGGAAGTGCAATGCAACTTCTGCTAGTATCTTCAGAAAAACACAGTTGCATATGATTTAACTTTAGCTGGATTATTTTATTAGAGATATGAATAGATGAGAGGTTTACTAAAACCCCAGTGTCCTTTGGTGAAAGCAGAATGTTGGTAACCTAGTTGGTTACTTGGAAGGTGATTGTCATAATTTGAACTTTTCTGTGGGACAGTAAATCCTTGGTGTTTTTACCCAGTGTGGTCCTATTTATGGACTGGTCCATGCCTGTTTTAAACAGAAACCATTCTATTTAAAATGAAAGGAAAGTCTAGCTATTTATTTTTATCTTCTGTAACAGATACACTCCTGTAAGGAGCTGAGAAGTTTGACCTGATACTGAGGGCACCAGTGGTAGAGGGTTCTTTGTATGCAGAAACTCACCCGAACTCCCAGCAGGATCAGGCCCCACTGGACATCCAGGATGTCTAGAATGTTGCTTGTTCTTTTTTGCAGTCAGATTAAAATGTTATTTTTTTTCCTAATTCTGGCATTCTTCTTTTAGTTTGGTTATTTTAATTCATAAATCTGAATATGTAAGTGGATTTCTGCTGTATGGAATTATTCTATGTGAAACTTAGGAAGTATTATATATTGGATTTTACATGTTCAGGCTATGTGCACAAAATGAGAAGGGAAAAAAATGGTCAAACACTTGGTTCAAAGTAATTGAATAATTATATTTTTGACTATAATTACTTTAAATGTAATTCTGATAGACCTAACTGGAAGAATTGTGGTGGAAGGATGTATAGCAGGGCTGTCAGGACAAGGAAAAAATAGATGCTGCTAAAAAAGCCTATACTGCCCTTGCTATATAATGTATTAAATTTATCTTAAAAGCAATTCTCTGATAAGTACATACCTGTACTTAAAGAACAGAATCCCTTCCTTTTGCCTTCTACAGCCCATACCAGCACAGTTTACATAGTTCAAAAATGTCGATAGCTCAGAGGATTCCTAAGTTAGCAAAGATTTTTTTGAAAAATACATTCAGCCTTGCATTGCATCTGGATTTTCACTAAGTTATTAAGCAAATACACTATCTGCAGGACCATGGTTTATGTCAGAGTTTAAATTACACTAAAATAAATGTAACCTCTAAATATGCCCTTATTTATCTGATTTTAGATGTTTATATCAGCATTGGGATTCCTAACAAAAGAAATGCAAGAAAGTGTATCAGTTCAAGCAATAAGCAACTAATAAAATACAATTTAATATATGGAGAGGAAATGGCTGCAAACATTAAGCAATTTGGGGGAGGGGGGAGAAGTCTGCATAATTAAAAAAAACCTACAGCTTCTTTTTTTTCCTCCCAAATCAGACATTTGACTTTTGTCAAAACAATTATTGAGCTATTAACAAACGGAGTCAAACCTAGCAAAAGTTTGCTGCTTTCTCAATTAATATCAAATTGAGGAAATGGCTATTTGTGCCCCCCAGACCAGACCATTACAGCGGACTCCATGTAAATACGGATTTCTTCACTGCATACTAATGCAAAAAATATGCTTATGGTTAACTATTAACCTATGCTTCCAAATAACACTAATGATTGCAATGTGCTGGAATAAATGCTCATGTTTCATGGGATGAGAACAGTCCTGTTCTCTTAAGCTTATCTAATCAAAGCCTAATCCTGTCTTTACAGCCTTTGTTAAATGCATTGGTATTTAATATGCATCAATAAATAAACTTTCAATTATTGTGCAGTGAGCATATCCAAAGATAGCATGACAGTGTGAAACAACTGGTCTGTCTAGCAATTATTCCAAATAAAGAATGCTGGCAATTTTTCCCCTTCTCTTATAATGGATAATTCAGATTTTCGGACATTCTTTTGCAGGCTCATAATAAGGAAAATAATCTAGATAAATAAAAACCAAATAATTGAATTTTTACATCATCTGAATACATCTCCCCAGTGTGACTAGAAATAGAATTATGTTATCTTAAAAGCACACGATCCATTCTAAATAAAAAAGAACAATTGCTGAAATTTTTAAAGTATTTGTGAAAGGTATTTTGAACAGCTTGCTAAGTGGGTAGTGTATGAGATGTGTTGTGCTTTGACCTAGCACATTCTTTTATCTCTTTAAACTGAATAGTTTTTCTTTACAAGCCATTAAAGACAATGTGCCAAAAGCATATTCATTAACTACAGTGTAAGTACTAGCCCAGTTGGATTCTCGTCTCCATGCATGCCTGTTTTACCTTCTTTTTCAAAAGTTTCACTGATGCTTTTGTGCATTCCGTGAAGAGTCTTTCTCATGGCGTCCGTTCGTTAGTATCTAGTGAGGCATCAATCTCCTCAAGTTCTGCATCTCCATAACAGAAGCATTCAGTGTTTTGGTAACCTTATAAACCCAGTATTGTAGAAAACATGGATAGGTTTTGGTTGGCTGGTTTTGTTTTGTTTTGTTTGTTTGTTTTGAGTTTTTTTTTTAAATAGAGGTAATGACTTTGTCAGGGAGTTTTAGGTTACAGGAACATTAATATTCTTTCCTTTTAAAAGCTTGAAATAAATCCCTTGACACTACAAGAATTTTAGATACTGATTACTTCCAATTGGCTCTTGGTGATTTGCTCTTCAGATTTCCGGCTGAATTTAACAAAGTATGATTTCTGAAAAGCTTCTGATAGTTTCTCATTAAAATTGCATTTTTTTCATATGAGCATATTCTATAATTTCACCCAATTTCATGATACATTTACCCCCTCTGAAAGGCAGTGGTTGAAACATCAGAAACAATTAGCAAAAAAGATTATATTAACACTAAATGAAGGAAATAAATCTGCCAAATACTCAGTCTCAAAGCTGCATTTGTCAGAAGCACTTCTCTGAATTAACTTTTATAGGATAACTGTATAATTGTTAACGGACATTTTTGTCAAGTTGTCAAAGTGTTTGAAAAAGGAGAGAGAAAGAGAATGCTCAGGAAAAAAAATCCACCAGTAATCAGTGGCATGCTTATGTGGACTGAGATTTGTAGTACTAATAAAATGTAAGGCTCAATTAGAGGTACTTTGCAGTTTTCAGGCTAAATTTAAATGATTTGGTGATTTGCAAATACATGAATCCAAAAATAAAAATGAAGAATCCAAATGCAAATGAGTGCAACTGCAATAAGATATAATTGCAAATGAATCTGTTGCTTTATTCGTTTATTGTGTAATTACTGCAATCCTTCCCACCTTGTTTTCAGTATTTCTTAATCATTAAGTCAGAAGCATGACAGCAATGCCAGCCCTGGCATGATTCTCTTTGACTAAAACCTTGTAAATTAACACAATTAGCACAGCATCATCCTGCTAATTAACTTCCAGTGTCTGGTGCAGTGGTTTTGCAAACAAGGAAGAGGGAGTCAGAAGGGAATAAACATGCCATTCTGTTACCAAACTGTGTGCTGTGTTAGGTTTAGCTCAGCGAGGCTAAGCTGGCCATGTCAGATGCCAGAATCAGGCAATGAAGAGCTAAAGGGGTTGGGGAGAAAAACAGGAGGGGGTAGAAGCTGTCAAAATAGTCTGCAGTAATTCAGAGGGGAGCTGGTGCCACAGATGCTTCATTTCGACTAGGCCTCCTCCTTATCAGGGAATCTGTGCCAGAGGGCACAAGACAGTTTGCAAAAATCACTTTTGGTAATACAAGAGAGATTAAGGAGGTCTATTTGATACAGCTGTGCAAAAATCAGCAGTGTGCTTACCATGCAGAGGTAGGAGTTGGAGGGGGCTATCTTACTGCGCACCATGGATTGTGAGGAGGGGGAAAATTCACATCACATTATTTACAAGATTAATTGCTTTAAATTTACATTTGCCTTTCTTATTTTTCCCGTTTTTTTAATTGATAGGTTTGGGGTTTTTTTTATTAGCCAGCTGTGGAAGCCATGGAACTTTTAAGGACTTGGATTAATTTCTTTTTTCTTTTCTTCATCTTATTTTTTCCTTTTTTATTTTTTTTTTAACCCTCTTTCTTTATACCCTGGAGGCTATGATGGGGGGGGGAGAGAGAGCAAGCAAGGACACCGACAGACAAGTCATGCTTGTTTTTTTTTCCAGAGCCTCAACAACAGAACTGAGAGGCAGAAAGGAGCCAGTTGTAATTCATACCGAGTTGTAGGCTTTGTGTGATGAAAGCGACGGAGCGCTGCCTGGGAGATTGCTTTGCTGCACTCCACGAAGCAGATTTGAAACTGTCGTGGACCACTTTAGATGAGAGTTGGATTATGGAATGACCTGCTATGTCTGTGTCATATTGTTCTGCGCAGGGTGCATTATACTGTGCTAACTAGGTGTTCAGTACCAAATAAGAGAGGTATCCTAGATGTGATCTGTCAGCTGTGTCTCATATTTTTATATTGGTTAAAATATAAAACTGAAACTGTGATGAGAGAGGACAGAGCAGTTGGATGCCTTGTATGTTAACAATAAATCGGCAGTCAGAGTATTTAAAATTTACCAAGTCTTATTTAATTCATTTGAGAAATCTGGCATTACCTATATTTTTTTAAATCAACAAATAACCCCCTGCTGAATTGACAAAAAATGTGGTTCCGTGAGTACGTGCCTACTATTGTAGGCATCTTGTACCGCTGCATAAGGGCAGTACATTTTCTTTCCTGAAGGATTTGTGGTGTTAAGTGCAGTGTTTTAGAGAGCTGAAGAAGTTCACAGACAGTATGTTTAAGAACTCATTTAAAAGTGTCTGAAAAAGCCCGAGCTGGCTGTTAACTTTGTGTTTTCCTGCCACCCTAGGCTTGAAGATGCAGTGGACGCCGGAGCATGCCCAGTGGCCAGAACAGCACTTTGATATCACTTCAACCACCCGGTCCCCTGCCCACAAGGTGGAAGCCTACCGGGGGCACCTGCAGCGCACCTACCAGTACGCCTGGGCTAATGACGACATCTCGGCTCTGACTGCCTCCAATCTCCTGAAAAAGTATGCAGAAAAATACTCCGGTATTTTGGAAGGCCCATCCGAGCGGCCCATTCTCAGCAATTACACTGAAGCTCCCTCGGGGCTGGTGAACGGCCGGAAGAATGAAAGCGAGCCCTGGCAGCCGTCACTTAACTCGGAGAGCGTGTATCCCATGAACTGCGTCCCAGACGTTATCACCGCCAGCAAAGCTGGGGTAAGTGCAGCCCTTCCTCCCGCAGACGTCTCGGCCAGCATCGGGAGCTCTCCTGGGGTGGCCAGTAACCTGGCTGAACCCAGTTACTCCAGCAGCACCTGCGGAAGTCACACCGTTCCCAGTCTTCATTCAGGGCTCCCATCTCAGGAATATGCTGCAGGATACAATGGCTCATACTTGCATACCAGTTACAGTGGCCAGCCAGCACCTGCACTTCCGTCCCCGCATCCATCCCCCCTACATAGCTCGGGACTTCTACAGCCCCCGCCACCGCCGCCACCACCAGCCCTCGTTCCTGGCTACAACGGGACCTCTAACCTCTCCACTTACAGCTACCCTTCCGCCAGTTATCCTCCTCAAACTGCTGTTGGCCCTGGGTACAGCCCTGGGGGTGCCCCGCCGCCCTCAGCGTACCTGCCTTCAGGAATCCCTGCTCCGACCCCTCTGCCCCCGACCACCGTCCCCAGCTACTCCTACCAGGGCCACGGCCTGACGCCCATCGCGCCGTCTGCCCTGACAAACAGTTCAGCCAGCTCTCTCAAAAGGAAAGCTTTCTACATGGCAGGGCAAGGAGAAATGGACTCCAGTTATGGAAATTACAGCTATGGCCAACAGAGATCTACACAGAGTCCCATGTATCGAATGCCCGACAACAGCATTTCAAATGCAAACAGGGGGAATGGTTTTGACAGAAGTGCTGAAACATCATCCTTAGCATTTAAGCCAACAAAGCAGCTAATGTCCTCTGAACAGCAAAGGAAATTCAGCAGCCAGTCCAGTAGGGCTCTAACACCCCCATCCTATAGTACTGCTAAAAACTCACTGGGTTCGAGATCGAGTGACTCGTTTGGGAAGTATACCTCCCCAGTAATGAATGAGCACGGTGACGAGCACAGGCAGCTCCTCCCTCACCCAATGCAAGGCCCGGGACTTCGTGCAGCTACCTCATCCAACCACTCTGTGGACGAGCAACTGAAGAATACTGACACACACCTCATTGACCTTGTTACCAATGAGATTATCAACCAAGGACCTCCCGTGGACTGGAGCGACATTGCTGGCCTAGATCTAGTCAAGGCCGTCATTAAGGAGGAGGTTTTATGGCCAGTATTGAGGTCAGATGCATTCAATGGACTGACTGCTCTACCTCGGAGCATCCTTTTATTTGGACCTCGGGGAACAGGCAAAACATTAATGGGCAGATGTATAGCTAGTCAGCTGGGGGCCACGTTTTTCAAAATCACTGGCTCTGGCCTTGTCACAAAGTGGTTAGGAGAAGGAGAAAAAATTGTCCATGCCTCCTTCCTTGTGGCAAGGTGTCGCCAACCCTCAGTGATTTTTGTTAGTGACATTGATATGCTCCTTTCTTCTCAAGTGAGCGAAGAACACAGTCCAGTAAGTCGGATGAGAACCGAGTTCCTTATGCAGCTGGACACTGTACTGACTTCTGCTGAGGACCAAATAGTAGTAATTTGCGCCACGAGTAAACCGGAAGAAATCGATGAATCTCTTCGAAGGTACTTCATGAAACGACTTTTAATCCCACTTCCTGACAGCACAGCGAGGCACCAGATAATAGTACAACTGCTCTCACAGCACAATTACTGTCTCAATGACAAGGAGGTTGCACTGCTTGTCCAGCGCACAGAAGGCTTTTCTGGACTAGATGTGGCTCACTTGTGTCAGGAAGCCGTGGTGGGCCCACTCCACGCCATGCCAGCCACAGACCTTTCAGCCATTATGCCCAGCCAGTTGAGGCCAGTTACATATCAAGACTTTGAAAATGCTTTCTGCAAGATACAGCCTAGCATATCTCAAAAAGAGCTTGATACATATGTTGAATGGAACAAAATGTTTGGTTGCAGTCAGTGATACTACTTTAAAAAAAAAAAAAAAGTAATGAATGTTGGCACACACAGAACCTGCTACATAGGGTAGAGAACCCTTTTCGGTAGTGTTAAAATTGCAAAGGGTACTGGGAAGACTACAATTTACCTTGCCTCT
>CM050654.1:24378221-24380721 GCA_027574665.1 Rhynochetos jubatus
TCCTAACAGATTTTTTTTTTTGCAGCTGGTAAAATGAAAGCTACCGACTAGAGTGGATTTTTGCCTCTTTTTATCCGGTAGCAAAACTAAAAGCAAACAAAATTGTAGATGGTCCCTTTGGCTTCCAGCTTTAAATCATTCTCTTTAAAAAGTCACTCTGGGAAATGGATTTTTTCAAATGTTAACCAAAGTGAGAAGCAAGCAGAAACTGAGATGGTGTGAAAATGCAGGTTCCACACACACACACACATATGCTCATGTTTGTCCTCTCCAGGGCTCAATTCAGCTTTGGGGCAGCAGGAGTGGAAAACTTCATCCCTATAAAAGCAGCTGTAAGGAGAGGAAAACAGTTGGATTGTTATCCAAATCTTTCCTTACCAGCAACTGTCCTCGGCATTGCTCTGGAAGGGTGCCTATGGAAACTGCTGAGAGCTTGGCCAGGAGGTGCCTCAGCCCTTCTCCAAGTGGTTTCTGACCACTTCTTTGATGGAATTTCCCCCACTTCAGGGTCTCATCTGGCTACCATGTCCTGTCCTTATTGCTTTCCTTCCTCCTCCTACATTCAGCCCCTGTTTTCTTCCTAGTGAACAGGTTTTGGCATGCTGCTGGTCCTTCACCCCTCAGCAGCCTTCTTGTCAAGGAGTGTCCAGGAAGGGCTAAAGCGTGGTCCTGAACTTCAGCGGGTCCCAAAGGTTAGGATTGGTTTAAGAAGAGGGACAAAATATGTTCTAATGGTGTCTTTAGGATGAAATATTTGCTGGTCTTTGACGTTTCCACAGTAGAAAGCCATTTGCTGTCTTTTAGGACGGGGCACAGCTGAGGGCTGCTGCCACAGAAATGCCCAAGCGGTTTGCTGGGCTTCCTGGCCGCTGGCACAGCCGTGGGTTTTAGGGAGCCTGAAGTGGTTAAAGAACATCTGCTGTGTCAGCCTATCACTGCAGAAGCTTTACGTTGTATTTTTATGTGTGGATCCCATTCTGCATCAGCTCATTTTCTTCCTGTACCTTCAGTAAAATTCCTACGGCAACAAAAGTAAAACAAATTGGAGGAATATTTCTGCAAGCTGAAGGATCAATATCAATTCAAGGAGGAGTTCATAATGACCTTATGTGAGACAGAAATGGAAATACTCTATACTTCTGGCATGTTTCTCCAAAATATTTAGAATATTAGTGACGATATAGGAAAGTTTGCTGACTGAGCTGATCAATGGAATGTGAAGGCAGTTTAATTTAAGGCTATTTACTTTCACACGGATTATTTATCTATTAGTCAGTCTGCATTCTACTCAAATGCAGATAGATGGGCAAAATGTTTTCTTGAGCATTATAAACCTAACAAGGGGAAAATCAACCATCTGACTAAAATACATAGGCCAAACACCATCTGGGTGTCTTTACCAGCTATTTGGAGGCTGTGCTCTGTAAAATGGTACAAGGTCATATTTAGGTGTTTTTTCATAGGATTTTTTTTTTTTTTAGGGGATTGTCTAGTCAAAAAGATCCAAATTAATTGCTGCATTGAGATGTTAATATATTGATATATTGGGGATCTGACCATGGTTTTCACTGTCTTTATATGTACGACTTCAGGTAAAGGGCTGTTCTTGTCATCCCCCTGCATTTTTCTCTGAAGCACTCTGTCATGAGGGAGAGTGCATTACTCAGATCTGAAGGATACACTTTGTCACAAAGCAAGGCCACCAAAAGTTGTAGGGCCTCCTACCCTTTCACTTACACCAATCTGAAGGTGGTATAACCTTGTTGACTTAAAGGAATTACTCCTGATTTCTGCCCTTGTTAGAGAAGTCACCCCTCCAGTGTATAATAATCTGTGTCTGTTGGTTTTCATCATCAGCTCTGAAAGCTAACCTCGTCCTCACAGCACTAACTCCTTTCCATCTTGTATGTGTGCATGTGTGTATATAATATTTATATGTGCATACACACCATGTCCAAACAATAGCTTTGTCTCTGTACTTAAAAAAGAAAAAAGAAAAAAAAAGTCATTTAACCATCTGCAGATTTGTATGAAGCACATTAGTAAACATGGAGATACTAGTCTTTCAGAATTCAAAAAAAGCCCAGCTGTGCTGGTGACTAACCAATACATGAACTGAAGCTCACACTCTGCAAGGACCTTTGGTTGACATTCGATTTTGAACCTGCCAGATGCATTTTTGTGAACCAGGGATACTGCATCTTTAATGAACAAGTCTCTACTCTTTCCCCTGTTTTTAAATACAACACAAGCAGTGTAGCACTAGGCACTGCAATTGTCAAAGACAATTAGACTGAAAGCAGGAAAATTTCACCTCCCTGTCTCAGTGATATGTAGAATGTCGGCAGTATGGGTCAGCCTTGCCACAGAGTTGTGTGAGAATATATGAATCAGTCCTATAGAATGTTAAATATTTATAAAATGGTTCTGTACTACACCAAGGTTGGGAGCACATTCATTCCTTCTTGTTGTTTTATAATAGAAAAAGAAGCAAAAGTTT